>CM019069.1:104390038-104617273 GCA_009667805.1 Leptobrachium leishanense | reverse complement strand
TGACTTTTGGCATACTGCAGTCGACTCTTCTTATTCTTTGGAGACAGCAAGGGGGTGCGCCTGGGAGTTCTGGCATGGAGGCCTTCATTACGCAGTGTGCGCCGTATTGTCTGAGCTGACACTTCAGTACACACATCTGACAAATCTTTTCTCAGTTCCTCAGCAATCACACGGGGACTTTTCTCCACTCTACGCTTCAGGTAGCGCACAGCAGTCAAAGTCAGCATCTTCTTTCTGCCACGACCAGGTAGCGTTTCAACAGTGCCCTTTGCTTTGAATTTGCGAATGATGCTTCCTATGGTCTCTCTTGGTATGTTTAACATCTTTGCAATCTTCTTATAGCCATTGCCCTTCCTGTGAAGAGTAATCACCTCTTCTCTTGTCTTCCTGGACCATTCTCTTGACTTCACCATGTTTGTAACCACACCAGTAAATGTCTAGAAGGAGCTGAGTATCACAGTCATTTTAAAGCTGCCTAATTGGTGCTTATTATGCTTTATTGCTGCTCCGTGACATCCACAGGTGTTTTCAATACCTGATTGAAAACACTTGAATGAACCTCTGTTCTTCAGAGTGGTAGTCTTTAAGGGGTTGAATAATTGTTTCAATGAAGAATTCACAAAAGAAACATTTACTACTGTATTACAAAACCAATTGATGTCATTTTAGTTGCATATGGTTCTTTAAAAAGTCCTTGTAGGATTTCATTCTGAATACAATTACAAATGTACACTAAATTCCCTAAAACCCTTTACAGCATTGGGGGTTGAATAATTTTGAACACAACTGTAATATCCATGTGAGCTGGGGCAATATTTCCATGTGAGCTGGGGGCAATATAATATCCATGTATGAGCTGGGGCAATATTTCCATGTGAGCTGGGGGCAATATATCCATGTGAGCTGGGGGCAATATAATATCCATGTGTGAGCTGGGCACAATATATAATATCCATGTGAGCTGGGGAAATATTTCCATGTGAGCTGGGGGCAATATTTCCATTTGAGTTGGGGCAATATATCCATGTGAGCTGTGGGCAATATATCCATGTGTGAGCTGGGGGCAATATAATATCCATGTATGAGCTGGGGCAATATTTCCATGTGAACTGGGGGCAATATTTCCATGTGAGCTGGGGCAATATATCCATGTGAGCTGGGAGCAATATAATATCCATGTGTGAGCTAGGGCAATATTTCCATGTGAGTTGGGGCAATATATCCATGTGAGCAGGGGGCAATATAATATCCATGTGTGAGCTGGAGGCAATATAATATCCATGTATGAGCTGGGGCAATATTTCCATGTGAGCTGGGGCAATATATCCATGTGAGCTGGGGGCAATATAATATCCATGTGTGAGCTGGGGCCAATATAATATCCATGTGTGAGCTGGGGCAATATATCCATGTTTGAGCTGGGGCAAATATATCCATGTTTGAGCTGGGGCAAATATATCCATGTGAGCTGGGGGCAATATAATATCCATGTGTGAGCTGGGGGCAATATTTCCATGTGAGTTGGGACAATATATCCATGTGAGCTGGGGGCAATATAATATCCATGTGTGAGCTGGGGCAATATATCCATGTTTGAGCTGGGGCAAATATATCCATGTGAGCTGGGGGCAATCTATCAATTATCTTATTTAAGTTTAAAAAGTAAACGTTATTTAAAATCTACTGTGATTGTTGCGTTATTACAATATTATCATCATTTATTAGCTTTGTAGGTGAATGCGGCCCTCCATGCATTCACAGTTGCATCCGGCCCTCAGGCAGAGAAATGTTGCCTACCCCTGCCTTAAGCTCTGTATAAAAATGGTGGAAGTTTAGTTCACACACACCTGGTCTGAGATCTGAAATGTGTGTGTGTGTGCATAATATATATTTATATATTAATGTATATACCAACCACTGACTCCTGCTCTCAAAATCTGTCCCGTGCCTGGTGTTTGCCTGGCTCACATAGAAATCCACATACAAAAGTAGTATCAGCAGCACTCCCGGTCTTGCTTAGAAAAACTTTAATGTTTAAAAATCAACGTTTCAGTCCGCTATCTGCAGACGTTCATCAGGATACATTATAACATACCAAAAAGACACTTAAATAACATGTAACATACTCACCAATTGAGAGTGCCATCCCCTCCCAACGCCGAGCAGACGCCGTCTCGCATGAGTGACGTCAGACCGCCGGCCAACACCTGTGACCCACCCATCACCATGGCAACCATGGAACGCTCGCTCTGTGTGCAACAAACTCACAGCAATCCATGACCTCTTCCTTTCAAACTCCTTCAACCTCCTAGCTTTAACTGAAACCTGGCTAACTCCCTCTGACACGGCCTCCGTTGCTGCTCTCTCACATGGCGGTCTACACTTGAGTCATACCCCCAGACCGGGTGAGAGAAATGGTGGCGGGGTCGGAATCCTGCTCTCTCCCACCTGCACCTACCAGCATCTCCCTCCACCCCCATCCCTCTCCTTCTCCTCCTTCGAGACACACTGCATCCGCCTGTTCTCTCCTCTGGCCCTCAGGGTGGCAGTCATCTACCGCCCACCGGACCAACCTCCCAGTTCTTTGACCACTTTGCTACCTGGCTCTCTCACTTTCTGTCTTCTAATCTTCCATGCCTAGTTCTCGGGGACTTCAACATTCCCATTGACGATCCTTCCGCCCCTGCTGCCTCCAAACTTCTTTCACTCACGTCCTCCCTTGGACTCACACAATCCTCCCTCCTCCCTACCCACCGCGATGGTCACGCTATTGACCTTGTCTTTTCCAACCTCTGCTCCATTTCTGAGTTCAACTGTCGCCCTTTCCCCATCTCTGACCACCACCTTCTCTCTTTCAACCTATCTGGACTTCCTAAACACCCTGCTCCCCCACCCCGCACACACACTCGCAGAAATCTACAGGCTGTGGACCCCCATCAATTCTCCAACCTACTTCACCACCTCCCTCATACCTCATCCTTCACCTGCCCTGATGCTGCCACTAATCACTACAACACTACGCTTATCTCTGCTCTAGACACTCTTGCTCCTCTTCGACTCTGTAAGGCCCCACGCCGCCAGCTTCAGCCCTGGCACACCCTCCAGACTCGCTACCTGCAAAGATGCTCCCGCACCGCAGAGCGTGCCTGGAGGAAATCCCGCTCTGAAGCTGATTTTGTTCACTTCAAGTTTATTCTCCGGTCATACACCTCTGCCCTCCACTTGGCCAAACAATCCTTCTTCTCATCTCTTATATCTACGCTGTCCTCCAACCCTAAACGGCTCTGGTCCACCTTCAACACCTCCTCTACCCACCTGCACCTCCCCCCTCAGCTGCCTTCAGCGCTCAAGACCTGGCAGACTACTTCCTCAGTAAAACTTTAACTATCAGAAGCAACATCCCAACACAAGATAGTTATCTGCCACCTCCACTCCCACAGGTCCCATCTGCCACCCTCTGCCGCTTCCTCCCAACCACTGAGGAGGAAGTCAATTCCTTATTGTCCTCCTCACATCTCAGTACGTGCCCGCTCGACCCCATTCCCTCACATCTAATTCCTCCCCTCTCCTCCTCCCTCACCCCTGCTCTCACACACATCTTCAACCTATCTCTCTCCACTGGCTCCTTTCCATCCGCCTTCAAACACGCGCTAGTTACCCCTTTACTAAAGAAACCATCCCTAGATCCCAACTCTCCATCCAACTACCGTCCTGTATCCCTGCTTCCCTTTACCTCTAAGCTCTTAGAAAAACTAGTCTTCAACCGCCTCTCCATCTTCCTGTCCTCCAATTCCCTACTTGACCCCCTGCAATCTGGCTTCCGTCCCCTACACTCAACTGAAACTGCCCTCACCAAAGTCACCAACGACCTCCTAACTGCTAAAAAACACGGCCACTATTCTATTCTCATCCTGCTTGACCTCTCGGCTGCTTTTGACACTGTTGACCACCCCCTCCTTCTACTGACCCTCAACTCTCTGGGTCTCGGTGACACTGCACTTGCTTGGATTGACTCCTATTTATCCAACAGGTCCTTCTGTGTGTCCTTTGCTGGTAACTCCTCCTCCTCATTGCCTCTATCTGTTGGTGTACCTCAAGGCTCTGTCCTTGGTCCTCTGCTCTTTTCCATCTACACCTCCTCCCTGGGCAAAATCATCAACAGCTTTGGCTTTAATTACCACCTCTACGCTGATGACACTCAGATCTACCTCTCTACCCCTGATCTCTCTCCCCCTGTCCTTTCCAAAGTCAGTGACTGTTTATCTGGCATCTCCTCCTGGATGGCCTCCCACCACCTAAAGATCAACATGTCAAAGACTGAGCTCCTACTTATTCCTCCCTCTAATGCCGCCCCACCTCCTGACTTCTCGATCACGGTGGAGGGTATCACCATCTCCCCATCAAACCAAGTTCGCTGTCTTGGAGTTACACTTGACTCTGCTCTTTCCTTCATCCCCCACATCAAGTCTCTTTCCTCCTCCTGCCGATACCAACTGCGTAATATTTACAGAATTCGGCCATTTCTTACCGCTGTCGCCACAAAACAACTCATACACGCCCTGGTAATCTCCCGACTCGACTATTGCAATAATCTCTTATCTGGCCTCCCTCTGTCCCACCTCTCCCCCCTACAATCCATCCTGAACGCCTCCGCCAGGCTAATTCACCTCACCCGCCGCTCTGTCTCTGCCGCTCCCCTCTGCGAGTCCCTTCACTGGCTCCCCATCCACTGCAGAATTAAGTTCAAAATCCTTATCCTTACCTACAAAAGCCTCACTAACTCAGCTCCCCACTACCTGTCCTCACTAATCACCAAATACACCCCAGCCCGCTCCCTAAGGTCAAACAGTGACCTGCGCCTAGCTTCTCCCCGCATCACCTCTTCCCATGATAGACTGCAGGATTTCTCACGTGCCTCCCCCACTCTCTGGAACGCTCTCCCTCGTACTGTCAGACTTTCCCCTAACTTCTCTTCCTTCAAACGCTCCCTTAAAACATTCCTATTTAGGGAAGCCTACCACCCAACTCACTGACGCAACCATCAATCACTCTCACCTTACAGTCCTCTCCTCCTGTTTCCAACCCCAACCCTCCCAGATTGTGAGTTCCTACGGGAATAGGGCCCTCATCTCCTCCTGTACTGTTTGTCAAATGTTGTTCAATGTATTGTAACCCTGTCTATACTGTGTTTATTGTACAGCGCTGCGGAATATGCTGGCGCTTTATAAATAAAGAATAATAATAATAATAATAATAATGGCAACCTAATGCCAAACAACCAAAAACTAGTTAGTATATAGAGACATATCCACGAGCGAAATATAACCATCCAAATATATAGCGTTATCAAAATTCAATCTCATCATATAGATTTTAAGTTACCAATCAATTCTGACGTCACTCATGCGAGACGGCGTCTGCTCGGCATTGGGAGGGGATGGCACTCTCAGTTGGTGAGTATGTTACATGTTATTTAAGTGTCTTTTTGGTATGTTAATGTATCCTGATGAAAGTCGCGGATAGCGGACTGAAACGTCGATTTTTAAACGTTTTTAAACAAGTTTTTCTACCAGACCGGGAGTGCCGCTGATACTACTTTTGTATGTGGCTATACAGTTGTGTTCAAAATTATTCAACCCCCAATGCTGTAAAGGGTTTTAGGGAATTTAGTGTACATTTGTAATTGTATTCAGAATGAAATCCTACAAGGACTTTTTAAAGAACCATATGCAACTAAAATGACATCAATTGGTTTTGTAATACAGTAGTAAATGTTTCTTATGTGAATTCTTCATTGACACAATTATTCAACCCCTTAAAGACTACCACTCTGAAGAACAGAGGTTCATTCAAGTGTTTTCAATCAGGTATTGAAAACACCTGTGGATATCACGGAGCAGCAATAAAGCATAATAAGCACCAATTAGGCAGCTTTAAAATGACTGTGATACTCAGCTCCTTCTAGACATTTACTGGTGTGGTTACAAACATGGTGAAGTCAAGAGAATGGTCCAGGAAGACAAGAGAAGAGGTGATTACTCTTCACAGGAAGGGCAATGGCTATATGAAGATTGCAAAGATGTTAAACATACCAAGAGAGACCATAGGAAGCATCATTCGCAAATTCAAGGCAAAGGGCACTGTTGAAACGCTACCTGGTCGTGGCAGAAAGAAGATGCTGACTTCGACTGCTGTGCGCTACCTGAAGCGTAGAGTGGAGAAAAGTCCCCGTGTGACTGCTGAGGAACTGAGAAAAGATTTGTCAGATGTGGGTACTGAAGTTTCAGCTCAGACAATACGGCGCACACTGCGTAGTGAAGGTCTCCATGCCAGAACTCCCAGGCGCACCCCCTTGCTGTCTCCAAAGAATAAGAAGAGTCGACTGCAGTATGCCAAAAGTCATGTCGACAAACCACAGAAGTTTTGGGATAGTGTTCTGTGGACTGATGAAATAAAATTAGAACTGTTTGGGCCCATGGATCAACGCTATGTTTGCAGGAGGATGAACAAGGCCTATGAAGAAAAGAACACCTTGCCTACTGTGAAGCATGGCGGGGGGTCAATCATGCTTTGGGGCTGTTTTGCTTCTGCAGGTACAGGGAAGCTTCAGCGTGTGCAAGGTACCATGAATTCTCTTCAGTACCAGGAGATATTGGATGACAATGTGATGCAGTCCGTCACAAACCTGAGGCTTGGGAGACGTTGGACCTTTCAACAGGACAATGATCCCAAGCATACCTTCAAGTCCACTAGAGCATGGTTGCAGATTAAAGGCTGGAACATTTTGGAGTGGCCATCGCAGTCACCTGACTTAAATCCGATTGAGAACCTCTGGTGGGACTTAAAGAAAGCAGTTGCAGTGCGCAAGCCTAAGAATGTGACTGAACTGGAGGCTTTTGCCCATGACGAATGGGCGAAGATACCCGTAGATCACTGCAAGACACTTGTGTCAAGCTATGCTTCACGTTTAAAAGCTGTTATAACTGTAAAAGGATGTTGTACTAAGTACTAAGATTGAATGTCACTTGGGGGTTGAATAAAACTGATAATGATGTGAGCACAGAAAAGACATTTGTGGTTATTTCATTATAAATGTTATGTTATATTTGTCTGATCTACACGTGCCTCTTTGATTTAATTGTAAGCAAGATGACTGAATGATCAAAATCAATGTCAAACTGGCCAAAACACTCAATTTCAGTGGGGGTTGAATAATTTTGAACACAACTGTATATATATATATATATGTTTGTTTATTATTGCAGAAGCCACCTGCACATCATAGCAATTCAAAGAATTGCATCCCAGAGCTCCTGTGTTACACTCCCCATGTGTAGCAAGGAACTCTGGGCAGGATATGTAAATGACCCCTGTCTCGCTTTTATGCATCCTGGGTCTGTTATTACACAGAACCCTAAAATCAATGCTATGCCAAACTATGGCTTTCTAGCAGAGATAAGGTTTATGCAACTGGTCAAAGCCACTCCTAGGACAGCGCTGTTTCGGGTTTATTGGACCCTCATCAGCTAGGAGCTAGGCATGATGAACAGTTGCAGTGGATGCTTGGACCCCTAGGGTAAACCCGAAACAGCGCTGTCCTAGGAGTGGCTTTGACCAGTTGCATAAACCTTATCTCTGTTTAATAACAGACCCAGGATGTATAAAAGCGAGACAGGGGTCATTTGCATATCCTACCCAGATTTCCTTGCTGCACATGGGGAGTGTAGCACAGGAGCTCTGGGATGCAATTCTTTGAATTGCTATGATGTGCAGGTGGCTTCTGCAATAATAACAAACTAATTATAGTGTGGAGGCTTTTTATCTCGCTTTTTGTCCTCCACCACAACCCTTGTAAGTATATATATATATCTATAGCCAACCACAAGTAAGCCCGCACTCCGGGGTTTTTCAGTAAAAATCCAATTTTATTGATCCAAAGTCATCAACGTTTCAGCCTTCTTCAGGACAAACCTATATTATCAAGACTTCATGCACTATTTAAATAAACACTACAATTACTAGGGATGCACAGATACCATTTTTTTTAAGACTGAGCACAAGTACCGATACTTTTTAAAAGTACGCACCGATACGAGTACCGATACTTTTACGTAATGTCAAGTGTCCATATTTCAATAAGAGCCCCCAGCTCATAGTGCCCCCAGCTCACCCAGCCAGGCTGCCTCTATAGAGAGATAAACCGCATACTCACTGCCTTTATGGATATACAGAATATACTCATTGCCTCTATAGATTGATACACATCATATACTCACTGCCTCTATAGAGTGATACACAGTATATACTCACTGCCTTTATAGAGCGATAAACAGCATACTCACTGCCTTTATGGATATACAGAATATACTCACTGCCTCATTAGAGTGATACACAGCATATACTCACTGCCTCTATAGAGCGATACACAGCATACTCAATGCCTTTATGGATACACAGCTTAAACTCACTGCCTTTATAGAGTGATACACAGCATACTCACTGCCTTTATGGATACACAGCTTATACTCACTGCCTCTATAGAGTGATACACAGCATACTCACTGCCTTTATGGATACACAGCTTATACTCACTGCCTCTATAGAGTGATACACAGCTTATACTCACTTCCTATATAGAGTGATACACAGCATATACTCACTGCCTCTATGAATATACTCACATGGGGCACCATGCCGTTCTCAGCACACAAGATACATAGTTCTCCTATTGGTCCGTATAAACCAGCTGCTTTCACTTTATCCAACCACTGTCCAATCTTCGCGATCCGCTCTCTCCTCACAGATTACCCAATCAAGCTCATCAGAAGACAAAAAGCTGAGCTAACCCGGAACCAAGTCGTGCAGGGAACAGAAAGCACTGTGCAGGCAGAGGTTGTAGCCCAGGCCGCTAGGAGCCTAGCAGCGCACCAAACATTGCGCCAACTAAACCGGCCGGCAAGCCAGCCCAGCGCTGGCTTCCAGTATCGGTTTAGGTATCGGGGCCCCTGTACGAGTACCAAGTACTTGTGCAGGTCCCGGTATCTGAACCGATACTAGTATCGATGCATCCCTAACAATTACCAGAATAAAACTGTCAATTACTCACCAACCGGTGTGCAGAGGTCCCTGCGTGTTCCCCCTGACAACGCGCATGCGCTGACCACCGGCGCAAACTAATGATAATGACATCACGCTGGTTGCCCTGACAACTGCCTAATAAGGTACGATAGTGCACATCCCACCACATTACCTGATTCCCTCCCTCGTAGTCAACTTATGCGAGTAGATATTGTGGTTAACCTCCCTGACATTAAGGATAAAAGATTTGAGGAAATGATAGAGAGATTTAGAGCTAGAGGATATCCCAGGCGCCTACTGAAGCAAGAGGGTACTAGGATTAACCAACAAACAATACCCCATAGACGTCAGAATCCGAACTATGGAAGAATTCCGTTTGTGTCCAAATATGGGACTCATACACAACAAGTAAAGAAAATTCTATGCAAGTATTGGTACATCCTGAGGGATGCATATCCAAAGATACCAGAGTTTCAGGCAATTCCATTAATGTCATACAAGAAAGGGAGGTCATTCCGACAGACGCTGGTTAAGGTGGAATTCAAGCATGACACAGGTGGAAGACCATTTTTTGGGAAACCGAAGAGTGGAACCTTCCCGTGCTTGAATTGTTCATGCTGCAATGCAGTGATAAGTGGTGACTCGTTTGTTCATCCTCATTCTGGGAGGAAGTCTAAAATTAAGGGGTACCTCACTTGCAATTCCACTTATGTGGTTTACCTGTTGAAGTGCCCATGCGAGTTGATCTACGTAGGAGAGACCACCCAAAAAGTGAAAAATCGGTTCATCAAACATAGGTCAGACATTAGAACCAAAAAGACTGAACTCCCTGTTCCAGAACACTTTATATGTAATGGACACGATATTTCACAGCTACATTATCAGGTAATTGATGAAGTACCCAAATTGACAAGAGGTGGGGACAGAGAAAAATTACTTAAGAGAAGGGAATTATATTGGATCCAACATCTTAATACCCTTTCTCCACATGGTCTCAACAGGGAATCAGACTTCTCACCCTTTTTATAAATGAATATGTTTCCTTTCTCCTCTAGAAAATTACAAATAACCTTCCTTTATTGTCTTTGCAGATTCAAGAGAGAGGAATTTTTAGGAATAGCAGTGTAACTGTAACAGTAAGGTGTTTTTCCCCTCCCCCCCTTTTTACATCAAGACCTGTAAAACTGATTTCTTATCGGCGAAGTTATGTCTATTGTCCGGTATATAGTTAATACATGAAGAATCTTTTCTATGATTAGGTTGACGCTAATGTTGTGATAATTAAAGAACCAGCATGTAGACACTTTGTTTTTAATCACTGGGTGAAGTATACACAGATCGTTTGCAATGATTAATTGATTATTTGATTGATCTGTGATACTATTTATTTTCAGTTCATGCTGTTGTGATTTAGGCTTGACAAAGACCAGTTGTGGTCGAAACGTTGCCTTGCTTTCTTTGTGCTGGAATAAATCCATTTGAATGTACATTGTGGACTCTGGAGTTTCTTTATTTATTTTTTCTGATTTACAAAGACCCTACTGCACTGATTCACACCAGCCCCAATGCCTGATAATCATACAAACACTGAATACATATTTCTCTCATTGAGTCCATTAGGGTGGACCATGTCCAACCTATGGATCCATTGAGCCTCTTTCTGGAGGAGTACTAGTGCTCTATCCCACCCTCTTCTTAATGGTGGAACATGGTCAATGGCCAAAAACTTAAGCGAGGATAAAGGGTGGCCCAATTCAAGGAAGTGCCTGGCTACTGGTTTATCTGATCTCTCATCTCTATAGGCTGTCCTAATATTCGATCTATGATTCCGAATCCTCTCACACAACTGGGTAATGGTTTTACCTACGTAAGCAAGACCACATGGGCATACAATGTCATAAATCACAAATTCCGTCTTACACGTGATTGAAAGTTTAATGGAAAAAACGTTTCCCCGTGTGAGGATGTCAGAATTCCTTAGCGGGGATCATATGACCGCAAGTAACGCAGCCCAAACACCTCTTGTAACCCCAATTCCGGAACCGCTCTGGTCTCTGCTCATAACTTTGAACAGGGTCCGTCCGGACCAATAGGTCCTTTAGATTGCGATTCTTTCGATAGTAGAACATGGGTTTGTGTTTAAATTTCCCCGGTAAAGAACGATCTTTTTCCAATATTTGCCAATTTCTCCTAACAATAGATGTAGTTTTGTCGGTCACCGTGTCAAAGGTTACAGGGAATTTTAATCGATCAGATTTAATCTTCTCCTCCCTGGGGGCTCTAGCCCTCTCCAGGGCATCCGTTAATAATTTCCTTGAATACCCACGACTTTCAAATCTCTGAAACATATGATGTATTTGTTCCTCCCTGGTGTCCTCATCGCTATTATTCCTCATTTCCCTTAGGAACTGTGTATACGGCAATAATCATTTGGAGTGTTCTGGGTGTGCACTCATGTTATGGAGCAGAGTATTACGATCAGTCGGTTTCGAAAAGAGAGAGTACTGCAAACGGCTATTTTTCTTAAACACCCTCACATCCAAAAAATTGATAGATGATTCATTTATCTCACGCGTAACTTTAATCGGTGTATCTAAGTGTTAATATGTTGTTCAATTTCCCGAGCCTCATCAACCGTCCCTCTCCACACCATAAAAATGTCATCAATAAATCTGACATATTCCATAATATTGTTCGAAAAATGTTGTCAAAATATTGTCTTTCTCAAACTTGTACATGTAGGCATTGGAGTAAATGGGGCCATAGCGGCCCCCATTAACATCCTAGTGCGCTGCAGGTAATTGCCAGTTTTATTCTTGTAATTGTAGTGTTTATTTAAATAGTGCATGTTTTCTTGTTAATATATGTTTGTCCTGAAGAAGGCTCCGTGTTAGGGGCCGATACGTTGATGACTTTGGATCAATAAAATTGGATTTTTACTGAAAAACCCTGGAGTGCTGGCTTACTTGTGGTTGGATATCTGTTGAGGCCATTGCTGAGCACCGGGTACTAAGAAACTGGTGAACCGTGAGTGCAAAACCTTTTTTTGTAGTATATATATAGCTATGTATTACACACCTGGTCTGAGGTCTGAATTGTGTGTAATAAATATATATATATATATATAAAGGATCAAGAGGTCCCGCACTCCACATACCGAAAATTTCTTGCTCCGGTACAGTCAATCCAGTTGCAGGTAGATAAGAGACCAAAATCCAGACGCACACGGAGACTTCTTTTCAAAGTTTAACCCCTTAAGGACCGCTGACGTACCCTGTACGTCCTGTCCACGGGTCTCCCTTAGACCCGCAGACGTACAGGGTACGTCAGCGGCGCCTAACCCCCCATCCGCCCGATACTTACCTCCCTCGCTGGATCCCTCGGCGATCTGGCAGGGAGGAAGCCTGCCCATGTGATTTACATGGGCAGGCGAGGCTGATAACGTCGCCACGCTGCGTGGTGACGTCATCAGCAGGCGTCCCCATGCAAATCAATGGAGGGGGGCTCCTTCGGAGCCCTCTATCTCCCCAACCATTGAAGCTAGGGAGATGCTTTTTGCACCGCTGAAAAGGGGAGATCCTGATCATGGCCTTTCCAATGATACCAAACATGACCAGGTTTGGTTTAAAAAAAAATTATAAAAAAAAATAATAATAAAAAAATTAAATAAAATAAAAACATTGGTTGTTTTTAAAGTTTTTTTTGCCTGGGGGGGTTTAATTAGATAGGACCTAGGCTGTCATCTCAAAATTATTAGCACAAAATGGTCAGAATGAGCACATAGAAACATAGAAAAATGTCGGCAGATAAGAACCTTTCGGCCCATCTAGTCTGCCCAATTACATGGATACTTTACCTGGATTTATCTTATGTTTAGGATAGCCTTATGCCTATCCCATGCCTGCTTAAATTCAATTACTGTTTTAGCCTCTACCACTTCAACTGGAAGACTGTTCCATGTATCCACCACCCTCTCAGTAAAATAATGCTTTCTGATGTTACTTTTAAACCTTTGCCCCTCTAATCTAAGACTATGTCCTCTTGTTTTGCTACTTTGTTTCCTTTTAAATATACTCCCTTCCTCTACCTTGTGGATTCCCTTTACGTATTTAAATGTTTCTATCATATCTCCTCTGTCTCGTCTTTTTTCCAAGCTGTACATGTTAAGATCATTAAGCCTTTCCTGGTAACTTTTCTCCTTCAAGCCGTACACCATTTTAGTAGCCCTTCTCTGAACTCTCTCTAAGATGTCTATATCCTTCTAGAGATACGGTCTCCAGTACTGCAGTGAAAGGGTTAAAAGGCAAAAACATGTAAAAATTGGGTATTTCTATTCTCGGGATAAAATTTTGAAACTATTTAGCTGGGGTCTTTATTGGTGGTTGTAGATTTTGGGGATTAAATTACGAAAAAGTGTGTTTTTACCATTTTTTCATCATATTTCATATTATTTTTTTTATAGTAAATTAGTGGATATGATGGAAATAATGGTATTTCTAGAAAGTCCATTTAATGGCGGGAAAAAGGGTGTATAATATGTGTGGGTTGAATAAACGAGTAAGAGGAAAATTTGACCTAAAAACTAACAGTGCAGAAACGTAAAAACAGCAGCGTCACTAAAGGACGGATTTGTGTAAAACCGCCCGGTCACTAAGGGGTTAAATAAAATAAAACTTTATTCTGGCATCAAATTTCAACGTTTCAGTCCCCAGAGGGACTTTCCTCAGGAATGGCCAACATACAAAGGAAGACATATATATACATCAAACAATTAAGCTCTCGCAGATGTGTCTACCCTGCAATCACAGAGCAGGCGTGGACATACTCTGCAAGCCAATTAACCAAAGTAATAATGCAAAAAAAAGGAGGAAACATAAATCACAGTGACACCTCAAAAAGAGTCTAAGAAAAAAAGAGAAAGTCAACATGTAGGATACAGTGATACAATATTCCAGCTACATTTAAAAAGAACATATTAGCATCTTAGTATAGATATAGCAGTGTAATTAACATAGCTAGGAATAGTAATCCATATATGGCAAAAGCATAATATTATACTAAATGTGCACAGAACTACAGCCATACAATGAACTGCCCTTTATTGAAATCCATGTAAACCACATATTTAGGAAGACCAAATAGAAAAAATAAATAATTTTTTTATTGGTTAAAAACAATTGCCTAGAGGGGCGGAGCTGACAGCCGATGGGTGAAGTCGTGTTCTGCAGTGCTCTCCAGCAGTTACCTTTTATTTGATCGTTTAACGCGACCCACCTTCGGCTGCAGAGATTTTTCTCAGATTGGGAAACTCCGGGTGTCCTGTGGTCCAGAGCTGGGATCCTTTCGCTGCCCTCCTGCTGCTGTTTGGAACGATTTGGGACCTGCGGCCTAGTGCAGGCGGCCATCTTGGACGTGCCTGAGTGGGCCCAGCAGCTCTCCCTCTTTTGTGCCCCGGTCCTGCTGCTGCTCCTGATTGCCTGGAAGAGGCAGCTATGGCTGAATCCCTCGACGGGTTTTGTCCCCTTACGAAGGAAGATGTCTGGCACATACTGGAGGAGTTCCGCGAGCTCTGGAGGACTGACTTCCGGGATATGCGGAGTGAGGTGGGGAGCGTGGTGGAGACGATGAGGAGCCGGGTGGACCGAGCTGTGGAGGTGCGGGACCCTTCAGAGCTGCAGGTCTCTCCGTGGGCGACCACAACTCTTAGTGCCCTCTCTCAAGGGGATGCCGACATGTCGTCCGGGCGGGAGCCGCCAGATCTGCTAGAGGACGGATGTGCTGCTGCTGTGGAGCAGAGGAGCGCCGTATCTGCATTGGAATGTGAGCTGCCCCTGCAAGGTGTCGTACCTGACCTGACTCCTGCGACCTTCGTGACAGGGGCCGAAGTGGAGCCCTTCATTTCAGCTGCAGTGGCTTTTGAGATGGCCACCGGGGATCCCCCTTCTCCTGGGGCGCTGCCTTACCTGGCGATGATGGAGTGTGGCTCTAGCGGGACCACGCGACAGGGTCTTTCGGCGGTGGATTCTCAGCCGGGCCGTGCAGTTGGAGAGGCTGGAGGAGGTGGTCGGTTCTGCCTCGTTTTGACGTTCCTCTGCGGTGTCTGTGAGCCAGTGGGGTCTACCTGCTGGGTTATGCCCTGTGGCTTCTTGCCGGTGACGCTCCTGCCTCCGTTGCTGGACTCGGGTTAACGAGACTTTCTCATTTTTTCGATGCACTGCCTAGTGTTTTACAGCCCTGAAAAATGTAGAATCCCCCCCCTTCTTTGAGACGTGCCCCTTCTTTGCTACCCGCAAATATAGAGACTACCTGCTGACACCCCCCCCATTTCATTGTCTCATGTTTGATTGTTTCATCGATGTTGATGACACCCCCCACCCTGATGAATACCCCCCTAATACTCTGAGACCCCTTTTTTTTTTGAGGACATTTCTGTCTATTCTTGTGTTCCTACCCTTTTTCATTTTTGTTTCCTCCCCCCTTTTTATGTACTCCTGAACGATTTTGTGGTCCTGCTTACAGACTTTGTAGGTTCATGTTGTTCGTCTGTTGGAGTACTGGGACTCCCCATCCCTTTTTTTTTTTTTTTTTTTTGTGTGTGTGGGACATTAGGAGGTAGCCTGGGAGAGCCGCTAGGGTGGCTACCTAGGCTCTGTACACCCTTTTGGCCCCAGGTCTCCTGGCCACGCGGCCCCTTCCATGGCCCTCGGTTCCCTTTGGGTTGCTGGGGTGAGCCAGGAATGCCACGATATGTTTGGCAGTCCCTCACTACCCTTTTTATCCCTTTTTTTTTTTTCATTTTTATTTATTTTTTTTGGTTTTGTTTGTTTCCCTGGTGCCCCATCAGCGAACTCCATCACTCTCTTTTGTTTTTGCAGGATGACCCTCCTGACGAGTTTCTGCACCCCCCCACTATTTTCGATTTTCTGTAGTTTCCTATGTGGACCCCCCCCCCTTATGTTTTCTGTGCTTTCTTTGTGAGTATCTCATTTGGCCCTGTGAGGCCACCTGACTGGTCGGTCTGTGACCTTTTGTTTATTGCAAAATAAAAATTTTGAAATACAAAAAAAAAAACAATTGCCTAGGAGGACTTCACACCCAGAGAGGGTTTGTAAGACCAATACTGCATATATCGCTGCTTTTTAAACAAACTAACGTAGGGGCAAAAAAGGGATATAAGAGTTCTTCTCATTAAGACCACGTGGGGCAAGTGAGTCCAGTGTAAAAATCCAAAAAGATTCTCGCTTGAGAAGTTCTTTAGCGCGATCACCCCCTCTCACAAGCGGGGGGATATGATCAATAGCCATCACTCGTAGGCTGGACAAATTATGTCCAGCCTCACAGAAGTGGCGTACCACCAGTTGTGGGTTATCATGCCCGTTTAATGCTGCCCTAATGGCCGACCTATGATTTGCCATACGTTCTCGTAAATTATTAATGGACTTCCCTATATATATTTTACCACAGGGACATGAGATCTTATAGACAACATAGTCAGTTGTACAGGTAATTCGGTGTCGAATTCGGTACCTAGTACCACTGTAAGGATGAAAAAATACTTTTCCCGGGATTAGAGAATTACACGTAGTACATCCCACACACCGGAAACAGCCCGGGTTTCAAAATGGATTATTAGATGAGAAAAAGTTATATTGGTCCGTATGGACCAAGAAGTCCCGTAAGTTCTTATTTAGTTTATAACAAATCATCGGGGTGTCATGTCGGATATAATCTCTGCACGTGAATACAACACGTTATATATTGGACTCATCAGCCAAGCCTCCAATATGTCTATATTGGATTTACTGGACCTACCTCGGCAGTTGCCTCCAATATATCAGGGATTATTATTTCATAAGAAACTTATACGAGACACAAATATCAATCGTCTATATTTCTTAGAAATTATCCTGAATTCTTTTAATTGTCTGTGTTTTGCTTTGAAAAATACAATAATCAATAATCGGATAAAAATATATATATATTTATTACGTATACAAAAAAGTTTAAAATCTGACATCATAAACAAAAATTTATAAACCACAATCCATCAGCATATAAAAACTAGCTTCACAATATATGTATCTCCGGTTAGTAACTTATATTACTATGATATGATATTATTAATATCATTTACCTTATCAGTTAGTAACTAATACACAAATGGTTAATAAACATTTCTGCTTAATACAACATGCATTTCCCAGCAAACAATGTTTAACCAGCCAGCTCTTATAGATATATATATATCTCTATGCTACATGGATCAACAAAAGATGAGCTAATTTAATGATAAGTAATAAAAACTTATTTAGTGAATCCTCCCCTAATCTCGAGAATCAAACTTCTAATCTTTTGCTTTTTATTTTGTAGTTATATAATTCCTTGCTTATTAATTTTAATCACAGTAATTTCCAAATTCAATATATATTGGTATCAATCTTACAACATTTCTTTTAGGAATAAATCCTTATATCCACTTCTTCATATTTCTATCTGCAGAATAGAAAATACTTAGAATTTGAATCTAACCCAAATATCTGAGAAATCTCAGTCTACGTTGCAAGAATATCTACAAATATATATATTTACATTAATTCTTTTTTTTTCATACATTACCTGTCCAATTTGGATGTTGATAAGTCTTGGAATTTTCTATGTGATGCTTTGTTTTGGAATATGTGAAGATTATCGATATCAGATAATCAATGCATGTGAGTTAGAGATTTGGTGAGAGTCAGAAATTTGGTGAGAATCTTGATTGCCTCATGTCTTGGGATCTGCCTGCATCGTGGTGTGAGTCTGAGTGTTGGAATCTTGGACTCTCAGAGGGTCATGTGTTAGGCAGTGTGAGTCTGAATGCTGGAATCTCCGACCTTCAGAGTGTCATGTGTACTGGACGTCTGAATGCATTGCGATGTGAGTCTGAATGCTGGAATCTCCGACTTACTCTCAGAGTGTCATGTGTACTGGACGTCTGAATGCATTGCGGTGTGAGTCTCTGAATGCTGGAATCTCCGACTGACTTGCAAATAACATTGCCGCTTATTATAGCCAATTTGACGTCACTGGCAATATTATTGATATATTTACTATCCTCTAGAGGGCAGTATTGCACTTCTTAATGAATTCCACCATTTCTTTTTAATACTCCTATCTCGGGTCAAAAGATCAATCTGACTTAACAAAGAACCTCTCTCTTCTCCCAGCTAGACACTGTCTCTACCTATCATCTCTGATTTATATCCCTACTCCCTTTTGAAATTACTTACTCAGAGTCCTATCAGCTAAATTCTTTTCTGGTTAACTCAACAGAATCTATTCTTTAGTAAATTTTATTATTTACCAATTATATACTTTCTACAATATTTATTGGAGTATACATTTCCTACTGTAAATATAATAAAATATACCTTGATTATAAACATATATTTTGTGAATATAAATATATATTAGGAATATTAACTCTTATTCCTATACCCAAAAGACAAAATATCTTTTGTTTTAGAAACTTAAGACAGACCAATAAATTTAATTATGACACGTCTTAGCACTTAACTCTAACCTTATCACACACAAACATTCTAGGTTCCTTCATGTCTGGCACTTCTTAAAAAAAATATAAAAGACTTCACCCAGGAATGAACTCTGTAAAAAAAAATCTCGTTCATTTCCAAACCTAGAGAAATTTTGGAGAAAAACTGTCTTTCAAAACAAAATGGCTACAAGCATCCATTTTAAAATTCTCCTTTCTGTGTAATATACCTGACAGTCAGAAGTGGCCGCAGCCAATTTAGGATCATTTTGAAGAATACGCCAGTGACGTCTAATAGTACGGGCAAACATACTTGATTTTGAATGAAACGTCTGAGCAAATATAATTCGAGAATTCGACCCACCACGTGGGCCCGGTGTTAGCACACCATCATGTGCTTTGTTCAAGGCCTTATCAAGAATGTCAGATCTATAACCTTGCTTAATAAATAAATAAAGCGGTATAGGAGATGTCAGAGACGGATTCGTCGGGGGAAGGGGAGGCCCATGGGGAAACACCAGGGGACGTCCCCCCAAGAAGAAGAGGTAATCCCTATATACAACTTGTCTTCAAGAACACTGACTGACTCTGAAGTGATATTACACTCTAAAGGTCTAAATTTTATTCCATCTAATGGCCCTAATAATTTTAGGTGGGAGGTGGAGCAGTTTCAGTTTGGATGTCAATTATGTCTATTAGATTTTTTCCAATCTTTTGATCAACAGCCCTCCAGTGGGTCTACCTCACTGAAACTTAGATCCACATTTGATCCACCTCCTACTAATCCAGCGATTCGAGCATTGTTACAATGTGTCAAAACTGATACTTCAAAAGCCATTGCATGCAATACTGTTATGCCAGTGTCTAATGTTTCTAAAAAAGATCGTGAGATTATATCTAGTCTTGCTAATGATGAATTCATTACTATCCGCCCCGCTGATAAAGGGGGCGGTATAGTCATTATGAATTATTGTGACTATCGTGATGAAATACTGTTACAACTCAGTGACCAATCTGTATATCGCTGTTTGTCGTATGACCCGGGGTTGGAGTTTGCACAAAGTTTAAGGAATTTTTTAAAACAAGCCTTAGAATCAACTGTCATTTCATCTCAGCTATTTGAATATATGTCTGTGACATTTCCTCTGTGTCCTATTTTGTATACCTTGCCTAAGATCCACAAAAATGCTAGACATCCACCAGACCATCCAATTGTTTCGGCAAATGGCGGCCTGTTGGAACCATTGTGTATCTGGTTGGATCGTATCTTGCAGGATCCAGTGATGTCCCTTGACACTATTGTCAGGGACACCCCGGACGTTATTTCTCGATTGAAGCGACTTGGGGCACCCCTCCCCAATTCCCTCCTTGTTACTATAGATGTTAATAGTCTTTATACCATCATTCCTTTGGAGGAGGGCATCGGGGCGGTACGCACAATTCTAGCTAACCACATTAATGCTGTGCCATACCCTATAGAATCTATTTTGGAAATTTTGCGTAAAACTCTCACTATGAACTATTTTAGGTTCCAGGAGAAATACTACCTACAATGTACAGGCACATCCATGGGAGCGGCAATGGCTCCCATGTATGCCAACGCCTTTATGTACATATACGAATCTACATACATTTTGCCTGCTTTCTCTCGTGGATCGCAATTTTACGTTCGTTATATTGACGATATTTTGTTGATGTGGCAGGGGACACCTGGTGAATTGCAAACCATTATGACCAATCTGAACAAATTACCAACGTCGGTTAGGCTAACATTCCATTCGGATCCTGTAAGTGTTAATTTCTTAGACCTCAATGTCGCAGTTGAGGATGGTAGACTGCGATATTCACTATTTAGGAAACCGACGGATAGGAATACTTTATTACACGCTTCTAGTTTCCATCCACGCAAACTCAAAGAATCGTTACCTATTTCCCAGTTTTTGCACGTTATGTGCAACAACTAAGATCCTTCTACATGTACACAGCAGCTGTCAGAGATGTACTCTCGATTTATTAAGCGAGGTTATAGATCTGACATTCTTGATAAGGCCTTGAACAAAGCACATGATGGTGTGCTAACACCGGGCACACGTGGTGGGTCGAATTCTCGAATTATATTTGCTCAGACGTTTCATACAAAATCAAGTATGTTTGCCCGTACCATTAGACGTCACTGGCGTATTCTTCAAAATGATCCTAAATTGGCTGCGGCCACTTCTGACCCCCCGATGATTTGTTATAAACGAAATAAGAACTTACGGGATTTCTTGGTCCATACGGACCAATATAACTTTTTCTCATCTAATAATCCATCTTCAAACCCGGGCTGTTTCCGGTGTGTGGGATGTACTACGTGTAATTCTCTAATCCCGGGAAAAGTGTTTTTTCATCCTTACAGTGGTACTAGGTACCGAATTCGACACCGAATTACCTGTACAACTGACTATGTTGTCTATAAGAACTCATGTCCCTGTGGTAAAATATATATAGGGAAGTCCATTAATAATTTACGAGAACGTATGGCAAATCATAGGTCGGCCATTAGGGCAGCATTAAACGGGCATGATAACCCACAACTGGTGGCACGCCACTTCTGTGAGGCTGGACATAATTTGTCCAGCCTACGGTGATGGCTATTGATCATATCCCCCCGCTTGTGAGAGGGGGTGATCGCGCTAAAGAACTTCTCAAGCGAGAATCTTTTTGGATTTTTACACTGGACTCACTTGCCCCACGTGGTCTTAATGAGAAGAACTCTTATATCCCTTTTTTGCCCCTACGTTAGTTTGTTTAAAAAGCAGCGATATATGCAGTATTGGTCTTACAAACCCTCTCTGGGTGTGAAGTCCTCCTAGGCAATTGTTTTTAACCAATAAAAAAATTATTTATTTTTTCTATTTGGTCTTCCTAAATATGTGGTTTACATGGATTTCAATAAAGGGCAGTTCATTGTATGGCTGTAGTTCTGTGCACATTTAGTATAATATTATGCTTTTGCCATATATGGATTACTATTCCTAGCTATGTTAATTACACTGCTATATCTATACTAAGATGCTAATATGTTCTTTTTAAATGTAGCTGGAATATTGTATCACTGTATCCTACATGTTGACTTTCTCTTTTTTTCTTAGACTCTTTTTGAGGTGTCACTGTGATTTATGTTTCCTCCTTTTTTTTGCATTATTACTTTGGTTAATTGGCTTGCAGAGTATATCCACGCCTGCTTTGTGATTGCAGGGTAGACACATCTGTGAGAGCTTAATTGTTTGATGTATATATATGTCTTCCTTTGTATGTTGGCCATTCCTGAGGAAAGTCCCTCTGGGGACTGAAACGTTGAAATTTGATGCCAGAATAAAGTTTAATTTTATTTAAACTTTGAAAAGAAGTCTCCGTGTGCGTCTGGATTTTGGTCTCTTATCTACCTATATTTATATATATATATATATATATATATCCAATAGTATTCCCTAAGCAAAGCTGTGAGGCGTGGGTGCTTTAGGCTAGCTGAAGTCTGTATTTGACCAGTACTCACACGATGAAGTTCAGCAGATAGCTTCAACTCAGCAAAACTGAGACGTAGAAAGATGAATCTAGTTGAAGAGTTTAATGATCAGACTGACAATCCTGTTAGTGTACAGATTATGCAGGTAAAAAGTCATTAATTTTGTCCAGCAGTGAGCACAGAATGGCTGCTATGTAACCAGGAAGTAACTAACAAGACACTGAGCAAAGGGGGTGAACTAGCTGAATGCAGCAAGCTAAGGAAGCCCAGCAGGGACAAAATAGCTGTGAAATCAATAACATGTAAGCAGCAAAGGCAGATTCAACACAAACAGAAAAAATATAATATAAATCCTAAATCATGAGGCATGGCACTCTCTGTCTGAAATCTTTAGATTTCAAAATAAACTAACACTATAACTTTAAATGTCCTCCTGGAAACCCAATGCGGAGACCTGAAAAACAAAGTAAAGCATTCAATTATACAACTTTACACTTTATAGCAAGTTACTAAGTCAACAGTCTTGAAGGTAGGCCATAGTTCCAGATGCGAGGAGTAAATTTAACAAGTTAATCCATCTTCGTGCTGGGGAAGCCGCTCTTGGCCAAAACTTCCACCAACACAATTGTAATTCAACTGGCTGTTTGTGGAAAGGCTTCTGCCGAATGCAAAAGCTCTTAACTGACCTTTTCCCTTGGCAGAAGGAGTATCAGTTCGGTGATTGGCCAGAAGAAACTATGTACCACATCTCCTTTAGTCCCCTTGACCTTCATTTTTCTGATTCTTCGATCGTCACTAGACATAACCTGAGTGACAAGACCCATTGGCGGGAGTTGTGAATCCACGAACTTCTGATCGGCTTTGTGCTGTTGTGTGACTGCGTATTTGTCCTTCTCTGTTTCAAAGATCTTTCCCTCCTGGTGCTTGCCCAGCCTCTTCTTCTTGAAGTAAGCATCAGTCAGGTGCGTTGAAACCTTGACACTTGAGATATTGACTTTTGTGGAAGTGGCGATAACAAATTTCTGGTGAGCTCTACGCAGGGGTACCCGGTTGATAACCAGTGGTCCTGTTACCAGCAGAAGGCCAGACTGGAGCTGCTTCAGAAAAACCACACGTTTCCCATGTGGCGTCCATTGAGGAGGATAAGTACAGTCCCAGGAGAGATGGAGGAGCGCAGGTTGCATTTGTGCTGGCTGGAGGGCTTCTTGCCATGGCTTAACAGCTTCCTTGGAACATCTTCAGTAGGATAATAGCGAGGCATTTTACGCAGTTTGACTACATGTGTTCTGCCATTCTTCTCCCCACCGACTGTCTTTGACACAGTAGCTCTAGTCTTCTCCCTTTTCTTCCTTTGAATCTTTGTTTCTGGGGCTTTGTACTTGCACTTGTAGAGGGCTTTCCTGGCAGAACTGGAACATTTCCCGATTCCGCGGACCAGCACTGGATTCCGGATGGTACGGGGCCGGTTCATTTTCTTCACAGCCTCGGTTTTCTTCTTTGAGGTGCGCTTTAAAAAGGCAAATTGAGCAGCTGCTTGCTGTGGATTGTTAGGTAGCTTTTCTCTAGGCGTACGAGAGGGTAAGGGTGCTACCCAGCTATTGGCATCATCCTGAGTGAATTCTTTATCAATCGTCTTGAGAAATTCCCTATCTTCCTGCTCTCTCCCACCAGCACCTACCAGCATCTCCCTCCACCCCCATCCCTCTCCTTCTCCTCCTTCGAGACACACTGCATCCACCTGTTCTCTCCCCTGGCTCTCAGGGTGGCAGTCATCTACCGCCCACCGGGACCAACCTCCCAGTTCTTTGACCACTTTGCTACCTGGCTTTCTCACTTCCTGTCTTCTAGTCTTCCATGCCTAATTCTTGGGGACTTCAACATTCCCATTGATGATCCTTCTGCCACTGCTGCCTCCAAACTTCTTTCACTCACGTCCTCCCTTGGACTCACACAATCCTCCCTCCTCCCTACCCACCGCGATGGTCACGCTATTGACCTTGTCTTTTCCAACCTCTGCTCCATTTCTGAGTTCAACTGTCGCCCTTTCCCCATCTCTGACCACCACCTTCTCTCTTTCAACCTAGCTGGACTTCCTAAACACCCTGCTCCCCCACCCCACACACACACTCGCAGAAATCTACATGCTGTGGATCCCCATCAATTCTCCAATCTACTTCACCACCTCCCTCACACCTCATCCTTCACCTGCCCTGATGCTGCCGCTAATCACGACAACACTACTCTTATCTCTGCTCTAGACACTCTTGCTCCTCTTCGACTCTGTAAGGCCCCACTCCACCAGCTTCAGCCCTGGCACACCCTCCAGACTCGCTACCTGCAAAGATGCTCCCGCACTGCAGAGCGTGCCTGGAGGAAATCCCGCTCTGAAGCTGATTTTGTTCACTTCAAGTTTATTCTCCGGTCATACACCTCTGCCCTCCACTTGGCCAAACAATCCTTCTTCTCATCTCTTATATCTACACTGTCCTCCAACCCTAAATGGCTCTGGTCCACCTTCAACACCCTCCTCTACCCACCTGCACCTCCCCCCTCAGCTGCCTTCAGCGCTCAAGACCTGGCAGACTACTTCCTCAGTAAAACTCTAACTATCAGAAGCAACATCCCAACACAAGATAGTTATCTGCCACCTCCACTCCCAGAGGTGCCCTCTGCCACCCTCTGCCGCTTCCTCCCAGCCACTGAGGAGGAAGTCAATTCCTTATTGTCCTCCTCACATCTCACCACGTGCCCGCTCGACCCCATTCCCTCACATCTAATTCCTCCCCTCTCCTCCTCCCTCACCCCTGCTCTCACACACATCTTCAACCTATCTCTCTCCACTGGCTCCTTTCCATCCGCCTTCAAACACGCACTAGTTACCCCTTTACTAAAGAAACCATCCCTCGATCCCAACTCTCCATCCAACTACTGCCCTGTATCCCTGCTTCCCTTTACCTCTAAGCTCTTAGAAAAACTAGTATTCAACCGCCTCTCCCTCTTCCTGTCCTCCAATTCCCTACTTGACCCCCTGCAATCTGGCTTCCGTCCCCTACACTCAACTGAAACTGCCCTCACCAAAGTCACCAACAACCTCCTAACTGCTAAAAAACACGGCCACTATTCTATTCTCATCCTGCTTGACCTCTCGGCTGCTTTTGACACTGTTGACCACCCCCTCCTTCTACAGACCCTCAACTCTCTGGGTCTCCGTGACACTGCACTCGCTTGGGTTGACTCCTATTTATCCAACAGGTCCTTCTGTGTGTCCTTTGCTGGTAACTCCTCCTCTTCATTGCCTCTATCTGTTGGTGTACCTCAAGGCTCTGTCCTTGGTCCTCTGCTCTTTTCCATCTACACCTCCTCCCTGGGCAAAATCATCAACAGCTTTGGCTTTAATTACCACCTCTACGCTGATGACACTCAGATCTACCTCTCTACCCCTGATCTCTCTCCCCCTGTCCTTTCAAAAGTCAGTGACTGTTTATCTGGCATCTCCTCCTGGATGGCCTCCCACCACCTAAACATCAACATGTCAAAGACTGAACTCCTACTTATTCCTCCCTCCAATGCCTCCCCACCTCCTGACTTCTCTATCACGGTGGAGGGTATCACCATCTCCCCATCAAACCAAGTTCGCTGGCCTCCCTCTGTCCCGCCTCTCCCCCTACAATCCATCCTGAACCCCTCTGCCAGGCTAATTCACCTCACCCGCCGCTCTGTCTCTGCCGCTCCCCTCTGCGAGTCCCTTTACTGGCTCCCCATCCACTGCAGAATTAAGTTCAAAATCCTTATCATTACCTACAAAACCCTCACTAACTCAGCTCCCCACTACCTGTCCTCACTAATCACCAAATACACCCCAGCCCGCTCCCTAAGGTCAAACAGCGACCTGCGCCTAGTGTCTCCCTGCATTACCTCTTCCCATGATAGACTGCAGGATTTCTCACGCGCAGCCCCCACTCTCTGGAACGCTCTCCCTCGTACTGTCAGACTTTCCCCTAACTTCTCTTCCTTCAAACGCTCCCTTAAATCGTTCCTATTTAGGGAAGCCTACCACCCAACTCACTGATGCAACCATCAATCACTCTCACCTTGCAGTCCTCTCCTCCTGTTTCCAACCCCAAGCCTCCTAGATTGTGAGTTCGTACGGGAATAGGGCCCTCATCTCCTCCTGTACTGTTTGTCAAATGTTGTTCAATGTATTGTATTGTAACCCTGTCTATACTGTGCCTATTGTACAGCGCTGCGGAATGTGCTGGCGCTTTATAAATAAAGAATAATAATAATAATAAATCTTCTCTTGCCAGTGCCAGTTTGTTGTCATCGTTGGTAGAATTGAACACTGTGGCTCCAAAGGTGTTATCCCAGGACTGAAAGACATTTAATTTATCTTGGTCGTCATGTTGCCATTCGTTGCTGTTCAATTTCTCCTTCACTCTGTAATGGTGTGGGCACGGTTCAAGATAGGTGTTGCGACCATTTGGCAAGATATGTGTTTTGTAGGAAGCAATCTTGGTAGGCACCTTCGTTTCCCTTATACAAACATTGCCTATGTGATAACCCAACCTAGATCAAGGCGTTGAGGGAATGGAGCATCATGTGGACCATTAATTTGTTGCCGTACCTTATGTACTCTGAGGATATCTTTGCCCAGGAGAATTAGGATGTCTGCATTCTTGTCAAGAGCTGGTATTTCGTTAGCTATAGCCTTCAGATGAGGATGGCGTAGGGCAGCTTCTGGTATAGGGATCTCTTGCTTGTTAGATGGGATCTGGTTGCACTCAACAAGTGTGGGTAACGGTAATTCCAGATTGCCCCAAGAGAGGCTACTACGAATCCGCTTGCTCTTCTTCCAGAGACCTCTGTAATGCCACTACATGTACCTAACATATAAGGGTAAGAATCTCCTTTTATGTTGAAAAGATCAAAGAGTTCCGTTCTTACGAGGGACCGATTGCTCTGATCGTCCAGGATGGCGTTTACTTTAGCAGACTTTCCTGGGTGATCCTCGTGATATATGTTAACTAAGCATATTTTAGCACAAGACTTGTCGCAAAGATCTTCACCGCATACTGTTGTATAAGAAGAGGACACTATGGTAACTTCCTGATCTGTAGTCTCCCTGCCGTGCATTAAGACGGGAGGGGAGTCTGTTGACGTTGCAGGCATGTACTGAGAAGGATGTAGCGCCTGCACATGATCCACACTATCACATTCTATGCACTTGATAGGAAATTTGCAGTCTTTGGCAAAGTGCTCGGTAGAAGCGCAACATCTGAAAACACACACCATATGTCTTTAGAAGCTCTTTGCGCTCTTGGAGTGATTTCTTTCTGAAGCCGATGCATTTTTTAAGGGGATGTGGCTTCTTATGAATAGGACAAAGGCGGTTAGGATTCTCAATCTTTTCACCTTGTTTGCACTCGTCAGGAATTGAGGTAGGAGGGGGGAGGACGTTAGTCTTCTTCACTGATACTGGAACCCTGCTGCCTCTGTGATTAAAGTGCGAGCTGTCGGACATCTGAGGAAGGACGCCTGAAGCGTGGAACTCATTGTAGGAAAAAACTGGGGTCATTCTTCGTTTCTGCAATGTCCCTTATGAGCTCACAAAAGTAGGAGAAAGGTGGAAAGGAGATATGGTTCACTCTTTTATACTTTGCCCCAATTGCAGTCCATTTTTCCTGGATATTGTATGGCAGCTTGTAAACTATTGGGTATACCTCACGAGCAGTGTCCAGATAGCTGAGGCCAGGTAGAAAAGTGTATGTCTTGGCCAGCTGCAGCTCCCAGAGAAGGTCACTGAGTTCCAAGTATTTCTGATTGTCCTTTCTGGAAATCTTTGGGAAACAATGCAGGCGATTCAACAGAGCGTTCTCTATGACTTCAGGGCTGCTGTAGCTTTGATCAAGTCTTTGCCAAGCAGCGTCGAGGCCCGACATTGGATTATTGATGGGGACAGCTCTGAGTCTCTTCACACATTCTGTAGACTGTGGACCAGGCCATCTGATCAGCTGGTCCAGTTCCTCGGCAGGAGTAATGCCAAGATCACTAATTGCAGTTCTGAAGGCACCCTTCCAGCTTCTGTAGTTTTCAGGCTGGTCATCAAAGTTTGAAAGGCTTGTCTTGGTGAGTTCACGGCGAGCCAAGTATCTAGCAAACTCAGACATGTCTGTTTTCTCTGACTTTGGGCAGGGGAATGAAGTTTGAAAGGCATTTGCAGTATTCTGATTAAGTGACATAGGGTAGTATGTGGTTGCATCTGCATTTAGCCCTGGAGTCGGTTTAACGTCCATAGACTCAGGCAGGCATGGTTTTATAGCTGTATAGTTGCTAGGATTTTGATGAATTGCTGGAGGGTAGAATTGCAATTGAGAGTTCATGCATTGGGATTGCTGTTGCACTAGGGTGTGTGAAGAAAGCTCAAGGTCATTGGCTAGTAGAGTATTGTACTGACCTTGGATGCAGGGTACTGCTACAGAGTCTTTTCCCTGTTTTGGAAGGTTGCCATAACTGTCAGGAACTTTTGATGTTATGAGAGATTCACTGTTTTGCTATAGTACATAGTCTCTGGTGCATTTAGTGGAAACTTCCTCATCCACGTTGCATAAGCTGATGCTGTCTCTTTCACTTCCCCTGGCAGCCTGCTCTAGGACTTTTAATGTTGCTACGGCTGTGGCGTGCTCACACTGTTTCTCTAGCGCTTCAATTTGCGCTCTTTTGCATAGCTGCTTTCTTGCGAGCGGCGTCCATTTCCATTTCTGCTTTTTTGCTAGCGGCGTCTATTTCCATTTCTGCTTTTTTGCTAGCGGCGTCCATTTAAATTTCTGCTTTTTTGAGAGATCTTCCATCTCTGCTTTCCTTTTCGCAAAGACCGCCTGTATTTTTGTAGTTTCTGCCTTTGCCCGAGCTTGGATAAGCTGCAGACTAATTGATGAACTCTTTGAATATTGTGAGGATTTTGACCTTGAGAGACATGAGCTATTTGAATGCTTGCTAGATGCTGAAACGTGAGAAGCAGTCTCTTGGAGTTGGGCATTTCTCTCTTCCGCCTTTACTCTGGCCTGATGTACCAAATTGTCTCTTTCTGAATTAAGACATTTTAATTTATCTATTTCCTGTAAAGCCTGTTCAGAATTTATCTTCTCTAAATTAGAGACATAAATGTGACAGTGGGCAAGATATTGCAGGTAAAAAGACTTTAGTTTGTCTAGCAGTGAGAACAGAATGGCTGCTATGTGACCAGGAAGTAACAAACAACAAGATACTGAGCAGAGGGGTGGGAACTAGCTGATACAGAAAAGCTAGGGAAACCCAGAAGGGACAAAATAGCTATGAAATCAATAGCATGTGAACAGCAAAGGCAGATTCAACACAAAACAGAAAAATATACAATAAAACCTAAAACATGGGGCATGACAATAGTTCAAGCCGTGAGTTGTCATAATTGTGATGCTTATGGCTTACAGCTCATGAAAACCCCAACTCACAATGTCAGAAAATTTAACTATTATGAAAAGGTGCAATATTCTAGGCTCAAAGTGTCCCACTCTAATCAGCTAATTCAGCCATAACACCTGCAAAGGGTTCCTGAGCCTTTAAATGTTCTCTCAGTTTGGTTCAGTAGGAATCACAATTATGGGAAAGACTGCTGACCTGACAGTTGTGCAGAAAACCATCATTGACACCCTTCATAAGGAGGGAAAGCCTCAAAAGGTAATTGCAAAAGAAGTTGAATGTTCCCAAAGTGCTGTATCAAAGCACATTAATAGAAAGTTATGTGGAAGAAAAAGGTGCACAAGCAGCAGGGATGACCGCAGCCTGGAGAAGATTGTCAAGAAAAGGCCATTCAAAAGTGTTGGGGACTTTCACAAGGAGTGGACTGAGGCTGGAGTCAGTGCATCAAGAGCCACCACACACAGACGGATCCTGGACATGGGCTTCAAATGTCGTATTCCTTTTGTCAAGCCGCTCCTGAACAACAAACAACGTCAGAAGCGTCTTACCTGGGCTAAAGAAAAACAGACCTGGTCTGTTGCTCAGTGGTCCAAAGTTCTCTTTTCTGATGAGAGCAACTTTTGCATCTTATTTGGAAACCAAGGACCCAGAGTATGGAGGAAGAATGGAGAGGCACAAACTGCAAGATACTTGAAGTCCAGTGTGACGTTTGCGCACTCTGTGTTGATTTGGGGAGCCATGTCATCTGCTGGTGTTGGTCCACTGTGCTTCATTAAGTCCAGGGTCAATGCAGCCATCTACCAGGAGATTTTGGAGCACTTCATGCTTCCTTCCGCAGACAAGCTTTATGGGGATGCTGACTTCATTTTCCAGCAGGACTTGGCACCTGCCCACACTGCCAAAAGCACCAAAACCTGGTTCAATGACCGTGGAATTACTGTGCTTGATTGACCAGCAAACTCGCCTGATCTGAACCCCATAGAGAATCTATGGAGCATTGCCAAGAGAAAGATGAGAGACATGAGACCGAACAACGCAGAACAGCTGAAGGCCGCTATTGAAGCATCCTGGTCTTCCATAACACCTCAGCAGTGCCACAGGCTGATAGCTTCCATGCTACGCCGCATTGAGGCAGTAATTACTGCAAAAGGGGCCCAAACCAAATACTGAGTACATATGCATGCTTATACTTTTCAGAGGTTCCATATTGTTCTATGTACAATCCTTGTTTTATTGGTTGCATGTAATATTCAAATTTTTTGAGATTGTGGATTTGGGGTCTTCATGAGCTGTAAGCCATAATCATCACAATTATTATTATTATTATTATTATTCTTTATTTATAAAGCGCCAGCATATTCCGCAGCGCTGTACAATAAGCACAGTACAGACAGGGTTACAATACATTGAACAACATTTGACAAACAGTACAGGAGGAGATGAGGGCCCTATTCCCGTAGGAACTCACAATCTGGGAGGGTTGGGGTTGGAAACAGGAGGAGAGGACTGTAAGGTGAGAGTGATTGATGGTTGCGTCAGTGAGTTGGGTGGTAGGCTTCCCTAAATAGGAACGTTTTAAGGGAGCGTTTGAAGGAAGAGAAGTTAGGGGTAAGTCTGACAGTACGAGGGAGAGCGTTCCAGAGAGTGGGGGCTGCGTGTGAGAAATCCTGCAGTCTATCATGGGAAGAGGTGATGCGGGGAGAAGCTAGGCGCAGGTCACTGTTTGACCTTAGGGAGCGGGCCGGGGTGTATTTGGTGATTAGTGAGGACAGGTAGTGGGGAGCTGAGTTAGTGAGGGTTTTGTAGGTAAGGATAAGGATTTTGAACTTAATTCTGCAGTGGATGGGGAGCCAGTGAAGGGACTCGCAGAGGGGAGCGGCAGAGACAGAGCGGCGGGTGAGGTGAATTAGCCTGGCGGAGGCGTTCAGGATGGATTGTAGGGGGGAGAGGCAGGACAGAGGGAGGCCAGATAAGAGATTATTGCAATAGTCGAGTCGGGAGATTACCAGGGCGTGTATGAGTTGTTTTGTGGTGACAGCGGAATTCCCCGAAGGGTTGGCTGCAACCACCAAATGCAGGACTCGCCCTTATAGAGGTGCCGTGACGTTGGCGGGCAAGCTAGTCTTATAATGGCCATTAATAAGAAACCAAACCTCTAATTGTGTTTAGTTTCACACGGTATAATTGAGTAAGCGCAGATGAAATTTTTTGCTTTGTTATGTTCTACACATGTTGTTGGGCTGGATGCATTTGGTGGTTGCAGCCAACCCTTCGGGGAATAGGCGCGACCCCACCCCTCCTGCACTATGTATGTTTCAATGCACTTCCAGCCAGGTCATCCCTGCAGCAAGACTCCGCTCCGTGTCTTTGCTTTGATCCCAAAGTGGATTTTGTTTCTGGGGGAGCATAAATAAAGGCCCACCAGTCTACCTCATGTTTGACAAGCAGCATGAGCAGGTATGGTTTGCTATGTAGCAGCCTGTGGTTTCATTTTGGTTAGGACTCGCCCTTATAGAGGTGCCGTGACGTTGTCGGGCGAGCTAGTCTTATAATGGCCATTAATAAGAAACCAAACCTCTAATTGTGTTTAGTTTCACACGGTTTAATTAGAGTAAGTGCAGATGACATTTTTTTCTTTGTTATGTTCTACACATGTTGTTGGGCTGGATGCATTTGGTGGTTGCAGCCAACCCTTCGGGGAAAAGGCGCGACCCCACCCCTCCTGCACTATGTATGTTTTAATTTTAGGTTTATGATAGTTTATTGAGCCTCTGCTGTAGTGGTGATACAGCTTCAGGGGATTAAAACTTTAACACATTTAACAAAACAGAATTTAACACATAACAAGATATGACGGAATGGAGTATCCGCCTGCGGTCCTGCTCTATCTGACCCCCTCTTTGGTGTTGCCAAGCCCGACTACCGAGTGGCACGGCACCCGGCGTCTCGAGCGGCTTGGGTAGAAGACCACGTGGCGGTGGAGATCTGGAGAGTAGATGGGGCACCCACGGTGGAAATCCGCCCGACTACCGAGTGGCACGGCACTCGGCGTCTCGAGCAGCGGATCTACTGACCATTGAAGGGCTGGAGACGGTCTGCGTGGCGAATCGAGGTTCGGTAGAGTCTCCTTGCAGATGCAGGCACGGCGCTCAGCCGAGGTCCCGATTCGGGGTGGTTGCGGTATCCCAAGATACCGATTCAAGGTGGCGCAACGGCGCGGCGAATCGATGTTCTGCTGCGGAGTTAGAGTGACCCGTTCCTGGGTGGTGGTGATATGTAGCCGACGTGAAATGACAACACCAGAAGACCCGAAGAACTTAGCTGCCGCATGACTTGCACTCCCCCCTCGCATCCGGCGCAACGGGTTCCCCCCGGCGTCCGGGGGCCTTGTGCAGCGCGGCGCTGCCGGGCTTAGGGGCGTACCTGGGCCCACTGGAGGGGCGGCCTGAAGGAGAAGCAGACAGCAGTCGGCTTGACGACCCCCATGAACCCTCGCTAGCAGGGGGGTACCACCAGAGACACCTCCGCTCTGCACAGCACGCTACCCTGACACATATACAGAACACCGGCCCAGCGTGGTGATCCGCGTTCCCGCCATGATTAACGGCCATAGGAGGGGAGACAAAGACACTGCCTCAAGAGGAAAATAGAAAGAGGAAAGAAAGGGGGACAAGGACACACTTTTAAAAAAAAAAAAAAAAAAACAACAAAAAATCACTTGCCTAAAGCAGACAATGGCTGCCTAACGCGGCGACCTTGCGGAGATTCAACGGACAACGCCGGCGGCGCAATATTTCATTGATTAAATGGGGAAATCGGGCAAAGGGGCTGTCACCCAGAAGACACAGGAGGGGAAAAAGATGCCTGAAACGCCTTCCCTCCGCAGGTTCTTGATACCGGCTACCGACACCGGAAGCGCTCCCCCAGAGCAGACAGGATCACCGACATCTCCTAGCTTAACATCAAGAGCACCTTCTCCAGCCATGTCTGATACCAGATCGGCGGACCTTGAAACACCAGATTGGGTGCACCTGCTGAAAAACCTACCCACTAAATCGGATTTACATCAAGCTAATGCAGAGCTTCGACAATCGATTCTGACGGAATTACAACACGTAAGAACAGACATTCAAGGTCTGACTACACGGGTGGAGACTCTAGAAGGAAACTGTGATAAAACTTCCATTGCACACGCTAAGACCGCAGAGACAGTTGCGACACAACAGACCCAGATGCGCAGCATGGCACTACACATAATGGACTTGGACAACCGGGGGAGACGTAATAACTTACGCCTGAGAGGACTCCCGGAGGGGGAGGAAACGCAACCACAACTCCGCGAGGCATTGACGACTATCCTGAATTCTGTACTGGAAAATGACGCAACAACGCCTATCGAATTTGTCCGCGCACACAGAGCACTACGACCAAAAGGACCTCCGGGAGCTCCCCCAAGGGACGTGATATGCTGCTTAGCAAACTATGGACTTAAGGAGGACATATTATCAAAAGCCAGAGCGATCAACCAGATCTCATACGAAGGCTCCCCGCTTCAAATATTCCCGGATTTATCACCAGCCACTTTGGAATACCGCAGAGCGCTTAAACCCCTCACGAGTCTACTACGAACCCAACAGTTGAGATACCGTTGGCACATCCCCACGGGGCTCCTGGTACACACACCTCAAGGCCCGTACCTGATCAACACCATAGACGACATGGCGGCACTGCTGGAGGAACTACAACTGCCTGCACTGACCCTGACTTGGCCTGACCCACTACAGGTGTACTCAGCAGGTCCACGACCGCCACGACCGAGACCCTTACCACCTAGACCACAGCGGTTACATGCCCACGCGGGAAGGCGATCGGGTTCCCAAGCCTAAGCCGAAAATATCAACCCGAATAACCGAACGGATTTCACTGACCGGGTCTATAATAGGAATGAATCCCCGTGCCCGAGCCCCAACACTTCAGACCGCTTCAAGCAACAATGGACCTATTGTCAAACTTGATCTGGATTCCGGGAGACTGCAGTTGTCTTCTCCACTGCCTCTTGAACTGCCACAGATCCCTGTAAAATAATGGCAACTCGGTACCGTATTAATACACGTGTCTAACACCATTTATACCCGCCGATGAATGCCTGATCAGGAACAACATACACCACTTAAATGCACCAACCTCGAGATGGAACACCCCAAGGAGGCAAGACCGACTAACAAGGAGACAAGCATACCTGCGAACTGCAATGTCGTGCTTATAAGCCGCTGGGGTTAGTCACCTGGGGGAGGCCCTTCATCTCTCTGCAAGACATTCACCGCTTTAACTTGAACTGCGTCGGACATCTCTGAACAATAATGGCAGCTCGGTATCGTATTAATGCACTTGTCTAACATCATTTTAACCCCTCGGTGCATGATGCACATATTGTCTTCAATGGAGGCAGGACTTTTATTATGTCGGACTGACTTATATTTTTCTGCAGGCCCGCTATTGAATGTTAACACAATCCCAGGGCACGGGGAGCAATAAGAAATAGATGCAATCAGTGACCCCCCTTCTCACATACTATGCTAGGCACGCCGAGCGTTACGCCCATATACTATGTAAACTATCTGTAGCTTAATCTCCGGTCAAGTAGTCGACCACAGAATTGTTTTATATCACACCCAGACAACTAGGTGTTCCCAAAGGACGGGATTACACCCACTCCTGAGTCCGAAGTAAACGAGATATTGTACGCCGCGGTGAGGCGTTCCAGATCCACGCCCTCCACACTTACCGAGGTGCAGTGACATTGTAGTGTTCCGACCCGCGTCCCAGGCGACAGCCGGCCCACGGATTGCCGGAAACACGGTCACACATACCTCTTAGTTGTAAATAGTTTGTTGTTTTTTCTTATTATTCCCCCCCCTCCCCCCCTCTTTACCTTTTTCTTTCCTTAATTTTACTCGCAATAACACGGGACGTGTGCGTAGTTCGCAACTGAGATAACATGTCTCTCCCACATGACCTCTCGATCATGTCCATAAACGCAAGAGGACTTAATTTACCCGAAAAACGCTCCCAGGCGTTACGCGATTTCAGGAACTGTAAAGCGTCAGTTGTATTTATTCAAGAAACACACCTCAGGGGCGACACCCACCCAAAACTGACTGACGCGCACTACCCGACTGGGTTCTACAGTAACCACCCAACCTCTAAATCCAAGGGCACGGCATTACTGTTCCACAAACATATTCCCTTTATCAGCAAGGAGTCATTGACAGACGGGGAGGGGAGACTGTTGGTGGTTAAAGGACATATAGCAAACACACTGTACACGTTCGCTAATCTATACGCCCCAAACAGAGCCCAACACCGCTTTATCGCTACCTGCCTCCGTAAAGTGATGGGATTCACAGAGGGAACCCTAATTATGGGTGGGGATTTTAACGTCCCCTTGTCCCCACTAGTCGATACATCTAAAGGAACCGCATCCCACCCATCACATATACTGAGATCTATCGGCAGGACCCTACACACACATCGCTTAGTAGATTGCTGGAGGGCAACACACCCGGAAGGAAGAGATTACACTTTTTTCTCACAACCCCAGCAGTCCTACTCTCGTCTGGACTATTTTTTTATGCAACACTACCATTTACACACACTGAAAACAGCTACTATAGGAACTGCAACCTGGTCAGATCATGCTCCAATACACATTACTCTAACATCCCAGCTCTACCGCCCAGCATCGTTCTCTTGGCGTTTGAACGACTCTTTTTTAGCAAACGACTCCCTTATAGAGGACGGTGAAAAGGTGCTCGAGACATATTTCACCGAAAATGCGACCCCAGACATATCTGACGCGGTAATATGGGAAGCGCATAAATGCGTGATAAGAGGTCACTATATTAAGAAGGGGGCAGAACTTAAAAAAAAGAGAGCCACACAGATTAGTGATTTGGTACGCCAGATTTCCGACACTGAATGCCTACACAAACGGGATACGGATCCAGCACATCTTGCTACACTTACGACCATGCGACGATCACTGTCAGACCTTATGAACACATTACACCATAGAACATGTCTCCAAACGAAGGCCTTTTTTCACACACATGGAGATAAAAGTGGCCGCCTCCTGGCACGTATGATAGCCAAAAAAAGGGCAGCTACGTATATAGCATGTGTGCGAGACCGGAAGGGGCGACCACAATACATGCCACCTCAAATAATGACAGCCCTACGTGACTACTACAAACAACTTTACTCCCTTCCAGGCCCCCAGACGGATAAAACTAGACAGACGCTACTCGAACAGATTCAAACTTATCACTCGAAACATACCACACGCAAACTCTCTGAGATAGATGCAGCACTCCTGGAGGATCCGATAACGGAGGGGGAACTGTCAATTGCTCTTAAATCATCCCAAACAGGCAAAAGCCCTGGCCCAGACGGTCTCCCGCTTCGTTATTATAAGACCTTCCGAACAGTCCTCGTACCACATTTTCTAAAAGCCTTTAATGCCCTGACTCGGGGGGAGACCTTACCACCGCAGGCACTAATGGCCAACATCACCCTATTACCGAAAGAGGGCAAAGACCTTACTAATTGCGCGAATTACAGGCCGATATCATTACTTAACGCAGACGTTAAACTTTTCGCTAAGGTCCTAGCAACACGCCTCCAACCACACATCCCTAATTTGATTCACTGCGATCAGGTGGGTTTCGTCCCGGGGAGGGAAGCAAAAGACAACACAATAAGGGCCCTGCAGCTGATTCATGAAGGTCAATTGTCAGGACGGGATTTTCTTCTTTTGTCCACAGATTCAGAGAAGGCCTTTGATAGGGTCAATTGGGACTTCCTATTTGCATCACTTGCACACATAGGGTTGGGTCCGCAAATGCAATCCTGGGTAAAAGCCTTGTACACTGATCCATCGGCCCGGATATGTGTGAACGGGGTGTACTCGGAATCATTTCCAATACAGAACGGCACGAGGCAGGGCTGCCCCCTATCCCCATTACTTTTTGTTCTGTCATTGGAGCCCTTTCTCTCCGCCGTCAGACAACACTCAGACATAACAGGACCCGTTATTGGCACGACTCAACACAAAATAGCAGCATATGCAGACGACCTACTCTTTTTTTGTGACAAACCCGCGAGTGTCCCTCCCATGCATCTTGTCTACTTTTAAGGACTATGGGGTCTTATCCAACCTAAAAATCAATTTTGGTAAATCCAATATTTTAAGCATACAGACAACTGATACGCAATACCCATCACATCTCCAACAATTCCCATTTCCGATCTCGCGCACAAAACTCAAGTACCTAGGGATTTGGTTAAATGTGAATCCAGCGGAGAATTATCGAGACAACTTTGCACCACTCCTGATCACACTACGAAAAGACTTATCTACTTGGAATTATACACACATATCATGGTTAGGAAGAGTGGCCATAATTAAAATGAATCTTCTTCCACGACTGCTATATCTTTTTCAAACGATACCCATTAGTCTGCCCAAACAGTTTTTTAGTACCCTTAAATCGGCTTTGATCAAATACATCTGGAGAGGCGGGACTCCGAGACTTCGTTTTGACATGCTCACTAGACGGAAATCAAGGGGGGGCTTGGCGGTACCTGACTTTCGGCGCTACCATATAGCAAGTCACTTGTTACGCATTTTAGACTGGTCAAAATCAGGGGTCAGAAAGAAATGGAAAGACGCGGAGCAAGTCGCCTTAAAAGTGCCCCTAGCCGCCTTACCGTGGCTTCCGCCAGCCCAGGATAAACATCACGACATCACATCTCCTTACACGCTGGCCACTATGGCCATTTGGAGACTCGCCTCTAAAACCTTCTCCCTTTCCACTCTCCCGTCCCCTCTACTCCCAATCGTACATAACAGGGATTTCGCCTTGGGTCTGCAGGCAGGGACTTTCTGCACATTATTCTCAACTGAGACCCCAAGGGTACTCCACATGCTGCGAAACAACAGCTACATACCATTGAGTGAATTGTACAACACTAGGCCACCACCTTTTTTACTTAGCTTTAAATATGGCCAGTTACGTCATTTTCTTCAAGCAATCCCACAACAACATAAACTAGTTCGACAACTCACTGGGTTTGAACAACAATGCATGATGCCTAACCCCGTGGCTCACGGTATTTCTTATATTTACTCATTGCTCCAAACAGCGGCCGCGGACACACCTGCCCCTTTTATGGGGCGCTGGGAAATGATGCTGGGAATGCCCCTCTCGGAACCTCAGTGGGATAAAATCTTAGACCTCACACATCATTGTTCCATAGCAAGCAAGGTGCAGGAAGCGGCATACAAAGTTTTAACACTATGGTATAGGGTGCCCACACAAATTAACCAGATGTTCCCGGATATACCTCCGATATGTTGGAGGTGCAATGAAGAAGAAGGCACAATGCTACACATTTGGTGGAGCTGTCCGATACTAGAACCCTTCTGGAGAACCATTCATGCGGTAACCTCAGAATTTGTAGACCCCCCAATACCTTTCTGCCCAGCATCGATGCTCCTTCATCACACCTCAATATCCACACGCACTTACAAGAGATCGGTACTGGTTAGGATTTTAAATGTGGCTAAGAGTGTTGTACCGCTATATTGGAAACAAATAGTCTGCCCGTCTTTGAAGGTTTGGAGGTCTAGAATGGAAGACTTGCACGCCCTAGAGCAACTGATTTTTCACTCTACAGACCAAACAGAGCTATATACTACAATCTGGTCCAGATGGACCCTGGTCACGTCCACAACCTCTTTCAAAACTATTATGTCCACACACCGTGACTGAGAAGTTGCGATCGTGCACACACCAAAGTCACCGTACACACCTCCTCTTAGTATAAGACTGACCCCAATATTCATATCATTCATTCCCCAACCTATATCTGGTTTGGTTTTCTACCCCTTTATATGTGTACCCCTTTTTACGCTTGAATAAGTTTCATTAGGCCTCTTTGTGTCAGACGCTCTACCGTATATTTGCACCCTAACAAGATCAGAACGTCATGTTATTTTCATGTAAACTGCGAGGAAATTAAGTATCCCGCCCTATTTTTATTTTTATTGGTTAAAAAAAAGATTTCTTGCACTACTCAATAAAAACTGATTCAAAAAAGATACATGTTGTTTTAGGACGATACGACCGCCCAGCCTGCGAGCTGACGTCTTTTGATACATGTACAACTTTCGTATATCTTTGTTTGCTGTGAAAATTAAAATAAAAACTTTTATTTACAAAAAAAGAAATGACAACACCAGGCAGAGCTGTATGTTTCAAACACTCAGATGAACTGAACTCTTTTAATGAACAACGCCACTATTTATGCTGAAGTATAACAGTCACAATTTGCATACCCATACTAATTACTAGCACACCCATACTAATTAGATTATGCCAGTTATTTACAATCAACATTCTTCACATTCTCTTAGCCTTCAGCGCATACAACATTTGTATATCCATTGTTCCAGCCCATCAGATTAAACACACACTATCAGAGATCCCTTAAATTAAACATGTACCTAGATAATGGGGAAAATCCCTGACGCATAAATTACACAACAGCAAAACTTATTTACTAGCTACAGAAACACACATTTATCTACAGGAATATAAGTATGTTTTAAAACCAAAGCTATGTCATTTCACTAAACTAAATTAAACTAAAACCAAACGATGTAAAGTATATTTAAAATCACACAGGGTACATCTTAATACAGCACATCAAGTAAAACCACATCTAGCAAGGAAAATAAACTGTTCATACATTGAAACGCACACTGCAAACGATCAAAGGAAAACAAGGTCCTTTTAAAAATGTCTTGGGTTTGAGTCCTGGGTCTCGCTGCGCCGAGCCCCTATGTCCCTTCCGTGACACAAGAGAAAAATAAAAGAAAAAAGCTAACATAGTCATGAAATGTTAGGCAGTTTAGGAATCCACGAGGCGGTTCCACAGAATAAAGAAGCTGTATAAGTGCTACATACAAACTAAATAGTAATTAGTAATGAGTCCACTAGATGGCGTCAACATCCAAGAGTACATCTCTGTATACGAAAATGTTCTGCTGTAAGAACAGAGAACTATCAGTGACTCCCTATGTCGTAATATCCTGGCTACAGTCTTAATGGCTTAAGACCTCATTAAGTGCTCGGGATAAGATATAATAACCCCCCCCATACCAAAAAGATTAACACTGCTATCAAACCCTTCAAGGAGTCGCAACAATGGCAGGCTTGATGCTTATTATGATCAAATGCTAATTGTTGTTAGCCAACTGCTTGAAAGAAACATTAAAAGTAAAATAACTAGGGGGCATGGCCAGGCGCTGGAGGGAGCAGTCGCATCTTACCAGAATTCTGTTGAGATACTTCCTCCCTGGGGCCTTTTGCTGTCTTTTTTCTGCCGAGAAATCTTAGCTGTGGCTCCTCGGCGGCTGGCCACCGGGAGTGTGCTGACCGGAGCCCGTTTCCCCACCTCTGGTCCAGAGACTTGCCTGTTAACTGCCATCTCTAGCCGAAGTGTGCTCGCGGCGGCCATCTTGAGGCCTACGTTCTGGTTCCCATCATTCCCCTGCTCGGCTGCCTTGGGTGCTCTGACCCCGCTGAGTAACATGTTGAGGCTCGAGGAGACGGAAGGCCCACGTTTCACTGCCATAATAGATGCCCTACTGCAACTGTAGGGGGATGATGAGCGGCCTACGACGCTTGGAGACATGTGCCGCATCATGGCAGGGCTGCGAACAGGCCGGGGAGCCGAGATGTCGTACGGCAGTGATCCTGGAGGTAGATAACTTCAGATGGTTCTACACAGCTGTGTGGAACAGGAGGTGGCGCTGGCCGACATACCTTTGCGAGACGAGGCTGTAGTGCTGGATGGCGAGCTACCGCTCTCTGCTTTGCCGCTGAATGAGAGGTCCCCGCGACTCAAAAGTGCCCACCTGCCGTGAGTTGTCTGGCTGGGCAGAACTGGCGGGTGTGCTGGTGGCACCCGCTGGCACCGACTGGAGTCTGGTGGTGGCAGTGATCCGCCTTGCGGCCGGTAAGACGGCAGTGATCGGACCCCCCTTGCTGTTTCTCACTCCGGCACTGCCCATGGCCATATTAGTGACGCTGGTTCTTGGTGTGGCGTTATGGATTGGGACCTTCCTCACCACCCAAATTTGTGGCTCCCTCATTGGCTTGGCCTGCTCTGCGACGCCGTGCCGGCTCAGTGTTTGCTGCCATTCCAGGACACTGGCTGAGAGTGCTCTTTTATTTTATGTTTTTTCTAATTTGATACCCACAACTTTTCTGACGACACTTTTTTCATGTTTATTTTGTGGACCTTTTGCTACGTTTGGCAGGTTCAGCTGACCCCCCCCCCTTTTCTGTCTGTCCCCTTGTGTTTGACCAATGTTTTCCCTTTGGGACTTACCCCCATGATTTCGAGGACACTGCTTGGCCCTGGGACGTTCTTTGAGGACTTTAATCTTTGCTGTGAATTTTTTTTCTCTTTCTCCTTATGTTTTCATTTCATTATCCCCCCTTTTTCGATATTTTGAAGCTTTTTTATGCCCCCCCTCTCCCTTATGTTTTCTATGTTTCTTATAGGAGTATACTGTCTGGCCCTGTGAGGCCAACTTTGCTGGTCGGACTGTTACCCTTTTGTTTTTCGCTAAATTAAAATCTTAAATATAAAAAAAAAAGTAAAAAGTTTGTTAATAAAAAAATAATGTAAATTTGAATGTTTTAATTTTTTTTATGTATTTGTACCTGGCCTTCTCAGGAACATAGATGCGGTGATCCTGTATATGGAAACCTTCGGTAGATAAGGGTAGGGAGGTCTCTGATGTCAATTATTTGATTCTATCATGGAGGTTGGATGTGACACATAGGAAGTGTTGAGGTAGTAGCACCGTAGGAGAGGAGGTAGTTGGTGAGGATGTACCCTCCTGGATTCGCGAGAGGGCGTCTGGTTTCCCATTTTTTGAGCCAGAACGGACTGAAGCCAGGAGGAAAAGGTTGGCTAGTCCTGATCTTGAGCACACAAACAGATTTGCCCCTTTGAGCAAAGAGGTTGGGTGCATCAGCTCAGATTTAGCAGTACTGGAGGAGGCTGCTCCCTCTAACAGCAGGGGGATCAGCCCACCGAGTAAGGGAGGGATAAAGAGGGCAAGCAGCGTGGAAGTGCCTCTCTGCGGTATAATTAATGCAGCATATGAATCCGCATACTGCGGGGAAGCGCCTCTCTGCGGTATAATTAATGCAGCATATGAATCCGCAAACTGTGGGGAAGCGTCTCTCTGCGGTATAATTAAAGCAGCATATGAATCCACACACTGCGGGGAAGCGCCTTTCTGCGGTATAATTAATGTATACGTCTGTGTTATATTTTATATGTATCCTGTCTGTATATTATAACTTAAAATGCAATAAAATTAGAATTTTCAATAATTTACAATGTGTTAAGTGTTTTTCTTTCACATTTTAACGTGAGCGTTTACGGTTCTATTTTTTATGAGTTGTGCTTGTTAAAAAAATTAGAGATGGGGGACTTGTTACATACATTTTTTGGGGGGAAAATTACACGATTCTTAACAAACGCAACCCATACAAAAATCGTTAGTGCAGCATCATTGTTCACATTATAGAAGAGAAATTAGGGTAAAGGCGCAATTGGTGGAATAATGGTCTGGAGAGGAAGAAGGAAATAAATGTACACAATCGCCAATACACCCACACGTGTCGTCCCTAAATTTGACACCAATAATAAAGATATTAGTAAAGGTGAAAAAGGGGTGGGGCGCTCCCTAGTGTTCAAAAAGCACACAAAGTGTTCTTAGCTTATCATGAAAATACCGAAGTAGGTATGAAAAACCTCCCCCCCCCCCGGTATGAGAACTTGCGAATGGGATAAGGTGACTGAACACCAGTTGCAATAGGTTAACTCCTCAGCTCGAGGAAGTATCCCTCCTTTTGTATTAATAAAATATTACCTTTATTCATATATAGTTAAAATAAACTCTTTATTCATTAAAAATAGTCATCCAGTGACAGACAGTGACTTGCATTTGGCACTTTCAAACCGTTGGTTTTCGATACTTCGGTTGTGTCGGTTTTTAGTAATTTTTGAACACACAATTGGTATGTGTCTGAGATATTAGAAGTTACAACCTAATGATGCATACGTCGTATGCCGGAGTTTGGGAGCAATATGAAAGTTTGATTACAACTGTAGCGCTCACTCCCGGAGGAGCCGCTGAATAAACCTCGGGATAGTCTCACCGCACTAGGAAATAACTATACACCAGCACTGTTGTGGATTTTTATATATTATATTCTTTACTGATCCCAATAAAGCAGCAAATAATACGCATATATGGTATTTGAGTAACAAGAATTCGTAACGCGGGAAAAAAAAACACGCAGCGGTAAAAGAAAATCGGTTAACCCCCTCAGTTCTGGAGTGTAAGTCCCGTGAATAATAGCTCAAAATATATATATGTGTGTTGTCTAGGGTACCCGGGTACTGTGTTCAACTGGCCAGTGAATGAAACAAAACAATCTTCGACTAGTCACCGTTGGGGCCCTTAAAGGAACAATAAACAAGTGCGCAATGTTCTGCGTTTCACCAGGCCGAAGCCTTCTCACCCATCCGGTGTAACCGCTTGTCCTGGACCGATGAACGCTGGAGAAAAGGGATCTCGAGAGAGAGAGGATCTGTCCTCGCTGCCACTTGCAACTCGATGCTGTTAAAGCCTGCACTGCCGATCGGGTTCTTCTCCGCCAGAACACGAACACACAGGCCGCCAGCACTCCTCTCCAGTTTGCAGCCTCTCCTCACACGATGTCCCTCTTCTCCCAAACCGCACTTTACCAAAAACGATTCAGTCAGCGTAGTACACAGCCGGCCGATGCACACTCTCTCTCAGATCACTGCAGCAATGGATGCCGCCGTCTCTCTGTGCTCCAACTCTGCCAGGATCCCAGAAATGTCACCTGCGACTGCTCTCTCTCTCTGCTCGCTCTGTACTCTCAACGCCCAGGGAACAGCATGATCTTTAACAGGACTGTAGCAACTTCCACACTCCGGCCTGGTTTCAAACCCTAACAGCCCCAGCGTGTGTCCTACATCTCTTGTCGCTCTGCTTACACTGCTTCTGCCTTGCACGAGACTGCTGATCTCTTTCCTCTTCCTTGTACCACCCCCTTCCTGTCCTCATGCAAAGGATGATGGTAGGTGTAGTTCGGTTTTGTCCAGCATAGTCCACAATGTCTCTGTCTCCCTCTGGTGGCAGCAATAGTTCAATGCACCAGAATACAGTGTTTTTAAAGCAGCGCTACACTCTCCCCCCCTAAACTCTTGGGTCCCTCCAAGGGAATGTAACAGATACATAACATTGCAATATTTACATTAAGCAATACATTCAGGCTCAGTAGCAGACATATAATGGGTCATATATACATCCTTAAGCTGACTCATGTCCCTAACTACCTCAGCTAGCGTAGCAGACACGTTGGGCAGCCTTCGCACAGTGGTAACAGCTTCTTCAGTGCTATGTCCCGGTGAATCGTAGGTAAGTCTCTGAGGGGGCCGGATAGAACGTTTGGACTCCAGTTCAATCATCTCCTCTTCGGGTGGAAGTGCCACATTTACGGGCTCAATTCTCTCATCTACAACTGGAGCAGACACCTCCTCTGAGTATGAGCCTTCCAGTGAAGGCATAGAACTGTAATTTATGGACGCATCTTCTGGAACCACAGGAACTTCCGAGGTCTCAGCTACTTCAAATCTGAATTCAGGAGCCTCAGGCCTCAGGTTACTTTCACACCGTTCAGAAACTGGAATGACTTCTTCAGGCTCAGGCGGGCACATCCAGTCCAGACAAAAACTTCCTTCTTCACTGTTCTCCTCACTTTCTTCAACAACTCGTGGCTGCTGAGATCCAGTAACAGGAGCCGAACGAGGAACAGGTGGGTTCGGCAAAGAACGTTTGTCTCCAACTGGTATCCTTACAGCTTCTCTCAAAGGTAACAGATGATTCCGGTGCCAGTTCTTTAGAGGCCCGGCCTTTCCGTCCAGCCGGATTTGGTAAACTGGCAGACCAGGCAGTTGCTTGTAGACAATGTAAACTTGAGAACTCCATCTATCCGCCAGCTTGTGCCTTGCAGAAACACCCAAGTTCTTCAACAAAACCCTATCACCGGGTTGTAGATCCTGTGTACAAACTCTCAAGTCGTAGTTTTGCTTATTCCTCTGTTCTCTGCCTTCTAAAGTCAAACGGGCCTGTTCAAACGCAGAAGCCAAATTTTTCCGGAGTCTGTCCACATAATTTTTGTGAGAGGCCACAGATGTCTGATCAAGAGCTAGCCCAAATGCCAAATCAACTGGCAGCCGAGCTTCTCTTCCGAACATGAGACGATAAGATGAGTATCCAGTAGCGTCACTCTCCGTACTGTTATACACGTGCACAAGCGTAGCTATGTGACGACTCCAATTCTGCTTCTCCCTGTTTGACAGTGTCCCCAACATATTCAGTAGAGTGCGATTAAATCTTTCCGGTTGAGCATAACCTTGTGGGTGATATGGAGTAGTTCGGGTCTTTTGAATTCCTAACAGTTCTAGCAGTTGCCCAACCAATCGGCTCGCAAAGTCTCTGCCCTGATCTGAGTGGATTCTCTTTGGTAGGCCATAATGAACAAAAAACTTCTCCATTAAAACCTTTGCCACTGTAGGAGCACGTTGGTCTTTGGTAGAAAAAGCTTGAGCATAACGGGTGAAATGATCAGTCACTAGTAAAATATTTCCCTGCCCACTAGCATCAGGCTCTAAGCACAGAAAATCAATGCACACCAAATCCATGGGTCCTTGACTTTGTAGGTGGCTCGTTGGAGCAGTTCGGGTTGGTAGGGTCTTCCTCTGAATACACCTCAAACACGAATGGCAATAGCTTTCAACTTCAGATCTCATACAAGGCCAGTAGAATCGGTCTTGCACCAGTTTAAAAGTTCTCTCTGCACCCAAATGTCCATGGTCATCATGTACTGCTCTCAACACACCTTCTCGGTGCTTGGTGGGGAGGAACAACTGTTGCGTTTCTTCAGCATTGTTCGAGGGGCCCCTTTGGTAGACCACCCCATCCAGCATCTTCAGCCGCTCCCATTCCTTGTATATCAATCGGACCCCTTCGGAGGAATTAGTCAATAGAAATTCCCTTTGACCTGCGTTCATAGCTTTCATTGTCAAAGCGATCAGAGGATCTTCAGCCTGATCTGCTCTCAGGTCCTGCTTCGAGAGAGTAGGTAGGCTTTCACCCCTCAGCTGTGTAGGATTACAATAAAGCTCTGGAACGCCCGCAGCCATAACTCCTATAGCTTCTGCTTCAACTGCTCCCTTGACCCGGCGCTCTGCCCCTGACATAAGGCTTGCACCCCATCTGGAGTCAGCTGAGTCCATTCTGTGTTGTAGGGCCTTCTTGACAAAGCATCTGCATCTCGATTATTCACTCCAGGGCGATACTTAAGACTGAACTGAAACCCTGACAGAGCGTCCAACCACCGATGTCCCGTTGCATCCAGTTTTGCAGTAGTAAGGACGTACGTAAGAGGATTGTTGTCAGTCTTTATCACAAATTCAGCCCCATACAGATAATCTTTCAGCTTGTCTACTACCGCCCACTTCAAGGCTAGGAACTATAGTTTGTGGGTAGGATAGTTCTTTTCTGAAGGCGTAAGGCTTCGGCTTACATACGCTACAGGCCTCAACAATCCATCATATTCTTGATATAAGAATATATCCCCCTAGGCCTTCTCTGCTGGCATCCACATGCAATTCGTACGGCTTATGAGGATCAGCGTAAGCCAGGACGGGAGCTCGAGTCAGGCTCTCTTTCAACTTCATAAAGGCACTTTCACATTGATTAGTCCATTCTTCTTGGATGGATTCTCGAGCCTTCCTTGGCCCTTGTGCCGATGAACTTCGATCATATGCCTTGGAGCCTTCTCCCACTTCTTCTTTCCGTAGGAGCTTATTCAAAGGTTGAGCTATCTTAGCAAATCCTCCTACGAATCTTCGGTAATATGAGCAGAACCCCAGGAAAGATCTAAGTTCAATAACAGTCCGGGGTCTAGGCCAGGAAGCTACGGCTTCCAACGTTCGAGGATCCGTCGAAACACCTTCTGCCGAAACAACATGTCCCAGGTACGTAACGGAAGGTAGACAAAATTGACACTTCTCCAGGGACAGTTTCAACCCCTCTTCATGGAGTCGCTTCAAGACCTTCTCCAACCGTTGCTCATGTTCTTCCAAAGTCTTCCCGAACACAATAATATCATCTAGATACACCAACACTTCTATCAAGTTCATATCCCCGACTGTCTTCTCCATTAACCGTTGGAACGTGGCGGGAGCCCCCGTGAGGCCTCGAGGCATTCTGTTGAACTCAAAGAACCCCAGTGGGCAGATGAACGCAGTCTTCTCTTTGTCCTCAGGATGCATTGGTATCTGATGATACCCACTTCGCAGGTCTAGTACACTAAACCATTTTGCTCCAGACAAACACTGTAGGGCAGTGGTCCCCAACCCTGGTCCTCAGGGCCCACTAACAGGCCAGATTTTGCAGATCACCATGGGGAAAAGCAGACTGAATCCTGCAATCACTGAGCAGCAAATCATAACACCTGTGCTGTGCTTCAGATATCTGGCAAACCTGGCCTGTTAGTGGGCCCTGAGGACCAGGGTTGGGGACCACTGCTGTAGGGCATCTTCTATCCGAGGAGTGGCATATTGATCAGGAATGGTCCTCTGATTTAGCGTGCGATAGTCTATACATAAACGGATAGAACCATTCTTCTTTCGAACCATCACTATTGGAGAGGCATAAGGACTCCTGGACTCTTGAATCACCTTAGTCCTCTGTAGTTCATTTAGCTGTTCTCGTAGATCATCCAAGTCTCCCAGCGGAACTCGTCTTGACCTTTCTCGAAACGGCTTATCCTCTTGTAGTCGAATGCGATGTTCAGTACTCTTAGCTAATCCCACGTCGAACTCATCCTTCGAGAACAAGTCCTTCCATTTTAGAATCTGGGACTGAAGTCGTTTCTTCCATTCAGGCGAGATGGGAGCATCTTTAGGATAGAACTGTTCAGCTGGAATTTCTTTATTCACTTCCCCCCTAAATCGGTAGGGGAGAGAGGTGTAACAGAAGCTAGTTGTCCGATGGGCATTCGTGCTTTCAGGACCAGTGGAGAATCAGACACATTACACACACTAACTGAAACTCTTCCTCGCGATAGTTTCAAAGTCTTGTAGAGATTATCTCAGGGATTACTTCTACTCCGGCCTCACTCCCATGACTGAGATCAGTTTCCAGTACCACATAAGGACCCGGTTGTGATCCGTTCAACTTTACTGAAGCCCGGAAGCTCGCCACTTTTCCTGATTGCAGAACCTTCTCTGTTCCTCCCAATCTCCACAGACGACCCACTTAGGCAGGTGCCCTCTGTTCTTCGACCATCCATTGATAAACCGGACGTAACATCGGATGTACTCCTTTGGTGGAACCTTCTTCCATTACTATGGGAGTCAGAAGACGTCTCACCAGATCAGTATTCGTCCCCACTATCATAGAACTTCTGCTGGCCCCTGAAGGGTGAGGACACACAATGACCAATGCATCACAACCTCCAGACTGTCCGACGACTTCGGATCCAATTTCTAACTTCACCTGTTCCCATCATAAGGAAGCTTCTCAGTTCCGATACCCCAGATCTCAAGGTCCTTTAATTTCTTTAAAGGTATGTGCTTCAAGTGCTTCTCGTAGAAGTCTCGATAGATCAACGTCACTTAAGCACCTGAGTCTAACAGAGCTTTAGTGTAGACTCCCTCTACTTGGATTGGAACGATGGGAGAAGGACCTATCAGCTGGTCAGGAAACTTGTTCGTAGCAGCAGGAGATATAGACCCAGTTCGCTGTACTCTAGCCTTCTTCCTGACTCGTGGAGGTTTTGGGTGTGCATTGCTTTCCCGCGACATAGGACCGGATACTAAGGGAGTAACTCTTTCAGTCCTGGTAGGCCCAGCATTTGGCAAGGATCCGGACCCTCTTGGCCTTTCAGTTCTGGTTTGAATTTTGGAGCGGTTTTCGACCGTTGGGCACCTAGTTTGCTCCCTCACTTGGCCCCTCTGGCGTTTCCCGCCTGTGAGGTAGATAGTAGACCTTCTAAGGTCTTTAAGAACTCTTCAACTCTTTTTCCTTCAGGCCTTTGGTTTTTACACTGTGCTCTGAAATGACCCATCTCTCCACAACTGAAGCATCTCTTCTTTGAAGATGGAGGTGCACTTGCTCGTGGTGACTCGTTTAAAGGACCCTGGCCAGACACCACAGCAACTTCTGTTGTCCGCATATCGGTGAGGATCTTCTGCATATCGGTCTGTGTCTCTGCCACCTTCAAAATTACTCGGCATAGGTCCGTGTGCGCCTGTTCCAGTTCAGCTTGAGCTTCTTGCACCTTCTTAACGGTCTTTTGTATCTCCCTATATGCAGGAATTGTTGACTCTTTTTCAGCACTCTCTGTTGATATAGGAACAACCAGCTGCTCTTGTCTGTCAACTTCGGGCCCATAGGCATCCAACGAATCATCTTCATTCTGCAAATATTCGTTACGTCTCACGGGTTGTGCGTAAGCTCTTTCTCCTTTTCTTAAGGATTTTTCTTCCAGCAGAGCCTCTTCCTCTCTAAAGGCTCGAATCAGTTCCAGGTATTTCAATTCTAGGTTACCTTCTCTGGTTTTCAGCTGTAACATCACAGGATCTAGAGGTTGAGCACCCCTCAATATCTGCTGTATTCTGATTTTATCTACTGTGGCCGGTTCGGCCCCTTTCTTAAGAAGTATCTGGTGTAGAATCTTATCCAGGCACCTCATATATTCAGTCATTTTCTCACCCTTCCGCTGGTAGGTGTGTTCATACTGGTACATGAGCTCAGTAGCCTTTTCTGTTCGTCCGAAAACTTCCTGTAATATATTTAGGTAATCTAAAGCAGTACAGTCTTGCTTACTCAACTTCAGGTTTCTGACAGCCTCTGATGCAGGTCCCTTCAGGCTCTCTGTAATCCTTTGCTTCTTCTGCGCTTCAGGGACGTCCCACTCATCTAGAGCCTGCATCGCCTGTTCCACCCATTCTTCAAAGGTTTCTTCTCCCGCTGGAGTTGGCACGTTTCCTGAAAAATTTCTCAACCGTCGGTAACCAAAGTTAGTGTGAGGAGGGCTTGTTCTTTGACATTTAGCCAGCAAATCTCCGATAGCCACGATGAACTCAGGCCCGATCATGGCCAGCAGACTGGACGCGGGAACGTTCGCAGGATCGCCACGTGGTGCACTTGGCTGAATCAGTTGAACTTCCACATCATCGGTCAGCTTCACATTCGCGCCCTGAAAACACACTGGAACACCCTTTCTCCACTCAAAAAAAACATATGTGTGAGAAGTATCTGGGTTCGCTTTAATGTCCAGAATTAACCTCCGATGATCTGGTGTTAGCGCGGCCACGGCCCGGCGAATCTGATCTTCGGCCCAAGTGTCTGCAGGAATGTCCATGACTATGTTTAACCCTATCTGGCTATTGTGCTCCTCACACAATTTGGCAGCAGTCTCTGGATCCATAATTAACCCTTTAATTGTGGTGTCCACAGAGACTGGAATCCCGGACGAGCCCCCACGTGTAGCGCTCACTCCTGGAGGAGCCGCTGAATAAACCTCGGGATAGTCTCACCGCACTAGGAAATAACTATACACCAGCACTGTTGTGGATTTTTATATATTATATTCTTTACTGATCCCAATAAAGCAGCATATAATACGCATATACAGTATTTGAGTAACAAGAATTCGTAACGCGGGAAAACAAAACACACAGCAGTAAAAGAAAATCGGTTAACCCCCCCAGTTCTGGAGTGTAAGTCCCGTGAATAATAGCACAAAACATATTTATGTGTGTTGTCTAGGGTACCCGGGTACTGTGTTCAACTGGCCAGTGAATGAAACAAAACAATCTTCGACTAGTCACCGTTGGGGCCCTTAAAGGAACAATAAACAAGTGTGCAATGTTCTGCGTTTCACCAGGCCGAAGCCTTCTCACCCATCCGGTGTAACCGCTTGTCCTGGACTGATGAACGCTGGAGAAAAGGGATCTCGAGAGAGAGGATCTGTCCTCACTGCCACTTGGAACTCGATGCTGTTAACGCCTGCACTGCCGATCGGGTTCTCCTCCGCCAGAACAACAACACACAGGCCGCCAGCACTCCTCTCCAGTTTGCAGCCTCTCCTCACACGATGTCCCTCTTCTCCCAAACCACACTTTACCAAAAACGATTCATTCAGCGTAGTACACAGCCGGCCGATGCACACTCTCTCTGATCACTGCAGCAATGGATGCCGCCGTCTCTCTGCGCTCCAACTCTGCCAGGATCCCAGAAATGTCACCTGCGACTGCTCTCTCTCTCTGCTCGCTCTGTACTCTCAACGCCCAGGGAACAGCACGATCTTTAACAGGACTGTAGCAACTTCCACACTCCGGCCTGGTTTCAAACCCTAACAGCCCCAGCGTGTGTCCTACATCTCTTGTCGCTCTGCTCACACTGCTTCTGCCTTGCACGAGGCTGCTGATCTCTTTCCTCTTCCTTGTACCACCCCCTTCCTGTCCTCACGCAAAGGATGATGGTAGGTGTAGTTTGGTTTTGTCCAGCATAGTCCACAATGTCTCTGTCTCCCTCTGTCTCCCTCTGGTGGCAGCAATAGTTCAATGCACCAGAATACAGTGTTTTTAAAGTAGCGCTACACAACCATTCACAAATTCACCTTTATGATGAACTTGTAGCTATTTGCTAAAATTAGGTTGTCATTAGTGATGAGCTGAACACCCCCGTGTTCGATTCGCATTCGAACTCGAACAATTTCAAAAGTTCGAGTTCGAACTCGAACACGAACCGAACTCAATGCAAGTCAAGAGTGCATTCCAAGAGGGCATATGTGCAAGATATTTGCCATAAAAGGTGTATGGGGATCCGGGTAGTGCCCTGGGGGACAGGAAACAAGGACAAAAAGTAAAAAAAAAAGTTTTTAAAGGAAAAGTGAGTTTTCCATGAAATAAAGGTTAAGAATAAAAACGAAAAATTCCTTCAAATATCGTGCCTTAGGAGGTCCCCATAACCTGCCCGTCAAGTGGCGGATTTGTAGGATGTATAGAAACATTTAAAAACCAAAAAATGACATTTCAAATGACGGTTAATGGTTTTCCTTTAATCTATTCATAAACAACTGCTTGGTGCGGCAGTCTGTATGGAAAAAGGAGACATTTTAGGACACGCAGAGCAAGTTTAGTGATTTTTTTTGTCTAAATAATGGTGAAACTTATGCAGGCTTTGGATGAAAGTAACAATAGGTGCTTTAACCACTTCAATGCTAAGGACGCGCTCAGCGCGTCCTCAGCATTGCCCCTGGTATGCGGAGGACGCGCTGAGCGCGTCCTCGCATTGGGGTCAGCGTTCGGCCGGGTTCCGGCCGATCGCTGGCCCCTCCGGTGCGGGCTGACATCCTGGATGTCAGCCCGGCATCCGGAGCAGTGGCCGCCATCATTATGTGTCATCGCGCCCCCGCGATGACACATAATTCAGGCGCCCCCCCCCGCATGTGCGGAGGAGGCGCCTGAAAGGGAGGGGGGAGGTCCTTCGGACCTCTCTCCCTCCCGATCGGCGGCTCACAGGGGCTTAACCCAGGCATCATTTGGAAGGGCACAGCCTGCCCTTCCAAATGATGCCTGGCATTAACCCCTGGGGAGCTGGATCGCAAATCGGCGCTGAAAAGCGCCGATTTGCGATCCTTCCCGGGAGCTGGCCGACATCTTGGATGTCGGCCAAGCTTCTGGGAACTCCCCCAGAGGACTGGCGTCATCGTGCGCAGCACGATGACGCCAGTCCTAGCATTAACCCCTAACTGCCACGAAGTGTGGAGATAGGGAGTTCCAATGAACTCCCTATCTCCCGATCCGTGGCAGTTAGGGGTTAAATTTTGATATCGTTGGATCGGCCAGAGCATGGCCGTTCCAACGATACCAAACATGAAAGTAAAAAAAAATGTAAAAAATAAAAAATAAAAAAATAAAAATAAAAAAAAAATTAAAAAAAAAAATTAAAAAAAAAAAATAAACACTTTTTTTTTTTTTTTTTTGTTTTGTTAATGCAGCAATATTGTTCCCATTTCAATTATAATGTGAACAATGATGCTGCATTAACGATTTTTGTATGCGGTGCGTTTGTTAAAAATGGTGTCATTTTCCCCAAAAAAAAATGTAACGAGACCCCATCTCTAATTTTTTTAACAAGCGCACCCCATACAAAATATAACCGCAATTGCTCGTATGTTAAAATGTGGAAAAAAACACTTTACACGCTGTAAATTATTGAAAATACATATTTTATTGCATTTTTTGTTATAATATACAAACATGACATAACGTATACATATAATAATGACATATTATGAATCTACCGAGTCTGACGGAAAGAACGATATATAATATGTCGATGTCATATACTAAAATAAGCCTTCAAAACAGGTTTAAACATGATGCGCAAAACAGGTAAAAAATGACCTCAGCACAGGGGCGGGAAAAGCCTCAGCAGCGAAAGGGTTAAAATTGGGCCTTTAGTGTCGGCAACAGTGCCGTCACACCGTAACCCCTCTGTGGTATTGTGGAAGAGTGCAGGGTTGGACCCTGCGGTCCAATATTAAAATGACATGAATCTGGTACAGGCGTCAGTGCACCCAAATATTGTGCCTTTGGTGGCAGCAAGTGCCTTCACACCGTAAGTAACCCCTCTGTGGTAGAGTGGAAGAGTGCAGTGGTGGAGGTTTTGGGAATGCAGAAGAGATCCTCGATCTATTCAGTTACGTCAGCATCAGGGGATTGATAGCTGCTGATCCAGGACTGATTCATTTTTAAAAATGTGAGCCGGTCTACAGAGTCGGTGGACAGACGCACTCTTTTGTCTGTGACAAAACCTCCAGCGGCACTGAACGTCCTTTCAGAAAGCAAGCTGGATGAAGGGCAACCTAGTAGCTGCATAGCATATTGGCTAAGTTCTGGCCAGTGATCCAATCTCAACACCCTTTAAGCCAGTGGATCATCTGCTGTAAAGGTATCCAGGTCTCCCTTGCCCCTAGGTAGTCCTGCACCATATGGTGAAGATGCTGGCAATGGGTGCCTACATTTGACGTCCCTGGGCATCGTGGACTAAAAAAATGTAAAAAGGCATCAGTCAAGTGGCTCCGGCCTTCACCGCTCTTCCTCTGATCATCCGCAGCCTCAGAAGCACCTGTGTCATCACTTGGTAACCTACCAGTGCCTGGAAAGGTGTTACACAAGTGTCGCTTTAGAGTATCCTCAAGTTGTTTCATCCTGTCCTCCCTCTGTACGGGCAGGACGAGCTCTGCAACTTTACCCTTGTATCGTGGATTAAGAAGGCTTGCCAACCAGTAATGATCCCTCTCCTTGATAGCACGAATCCTGGGGTCCTTTAGCAGGCTTTGCAGGATAAGGGAGCCCATGCAGCGTAGGTTGGAGGTGGCATTAGCTTCCGAGTCTTCCTGGTCAATGAGGAGGATGACCCCATCGAGCACTTCCTCCTCCCAGCAATGTACTAGTCCTTGTGTTTCTGGGCACAAAAAACCCTCCCTTGAGGAATCCCCACCTTCAATGCCCCCACTACTTAAATATTCCTCCTCCTCATCCTCCTTGTGTCTGATCTGAGGACCTGCAGGAATGCTGTCTGCGTAAAGACTGGGGCCTTGAGAGCTAGGGAAGGCCTTTGCTTCCTCCCGCTGCTCTGCCTCTAGAGTGACATCTATAATTCCTTGCAGAGTGCGCTCCAGCAGGAACACTAAAGGAATTGTGTCACTGATGCATGCACTGTCCCTGCTCACCATCCTCATTGCCTCCTCAAACGGTGACAGTACAGTGCATGCATCCTTGATCATCAGCCACTGCAGGGGGGGAACAAGTTGACCTGAACCTGTCCTTGTGCCATACTCACACAGGTACTCATTGATGGCCCTCTGCTGCTTGTGCAGACGCTGCAGCATTGCTAATGTCGAGTTCCACCTGGTGGGCATGTCACAGATCAGACGGTTTGTGGGAAGGTGGAATTCTCTTTGAATTTCTGCCAGGCGAACACTTGCTGGGAATGACCGTCTGAAATGGCTGCAGAATTTCCTGGCCTAGCTGAGAAGCTCTGCCAGCCCTGGGTACCTGGTTAGGAAACGCTGTACCACCAGATTTAGGATGTGTGCCAGGCATGGTACATGCGTCAACTTACCCTGGCGTAGGGCGGAGAGAAGGTTGCTGCCATTATCACAGATGACCATTCCCAGCTGAAGCTGGCGTGGTGCTAACCATCTCTGCACCTGCCCCTGCAGAGTTGACAGAATTTCTGGCCCGGTGTAGCTCCTGTCCCCTAAACAAACCAGCTCAAGCACAGTATGGCATCTTTTTGCTTGAGCCTTTGCATAGTCCCTGCCATGCGTCGGTTTAACTGCTACTTCTCCAGAGTCAGAGAAGGAGGAGGAAGAGGTGGTGGAGCAGACAGACCTCATACAAGCAGCTTTCTGGAGGCGTGGTGGATGAACAAGCTCCAGCACAGAGCCCCGTTTTGGATCCCTTCCAGCTACAATCAGAGTTACCCAGTGTACCTTGAAGGAAATGTAACAGCCCTGTCCATGCTTGCTGGACCACGTGTCTAAAGTCATGTGCACCTTGCTGCTGACTGCCTTTCCCAATGACTCCATAACATTGTGTTCCACGTGCTGGTATAGTGCTGGAATGGCCTTCCGTGAAAAGAAATGACGTTTTGGAACCTGCCACTGTGGTACAGCACAGTCAGCAAATTAACGGAAGGAAGCAGAGTCCACCAGCTGTAAAGGCAGCAGCTGTAATGAGAGTAATTTTGCTAAGCTGACATTTAGACGCTGTGCTTGGGGATGGTTGGGACTACATTTTTTCTTACACTGCAGCAGCTGGGGCAATGTAATCTGACTGCGTAAACCTTCAGCTGATGGGATGCTTTCACATTCTGAGGAAGGAGCTGGTACACCCATTATTGTAGCATCATCCCTGTCAGTGAAGGTTGTAGGCAATGACATGGCAGGACATATAGTGGGGGTAGAGACAGATGATGAGGAGGAGGACCTATGCAAAGTGTTGTGCCAACGGGATGCATGGCAGGTGGTCATATGTCGCCTCAAGCATGTGGTACCCAAGCGTGGGATGTCTTTCCCACGCTTGATCCTCATCTGACATAGATTACAAATAGCAACAGAGCGGTCTGCTGCACATTTCTTAAAGAACTCCCAGACAGCAGACTTCCTGTACATGTGCTTTGAGACAACAGCGCTCTGCACCTGAGCAGCTGTGACTTCTGATGCCTTGGACTGGCTATGGTTAGTCATAGAGGATGTTGTGCCTCGTGTTTGTTGTGCCTCCTCACTTGACTCCTCTGTTCGATCAGGCACCCAGGTGGAGTCAATGACCTTATCATCGTCATCACCCCCTACCTCCTCGTCACTGCAGGCAACCTCGCAATATGCTGCAGCTGCTGGGGGAACATGAGTGCCAGTTATTTGTGTGTCACTGGCACCCCCTTCCTCTAGGTTGATTATACTCCCTTCCTCAACCTCAGAGATTGAATCAGAGCACTGTACTTGCTGCGCATCCTCAAGCAGCATGTCACGGTCATTGTAGTCAAACAATTCAGCTGACTCCTCCGTGTATGTTGGTGAGGCTACGGCAGGAATAGCTGTGGACATGGAGGCTGCATTAGATGCTTTGGCAGCTGAGGTGGACTGTAAACCACAACAAGCCTGGCTGACAGAGGACTCGGAGGACTCGGATGGCCTGGTTAGTCAATCCACCAAATCCTCTGTATGTTGCTGCTGCTTAAAACGGCCAGCACCAGTTAGAAAGGACAAGCGTGCCCCTGCAGAGGATGCACCACCTCCACGACGACCGGTTTCGCTCATCATGTTTAAACGCGTTGTGAAGCCTTATTTTATTATATGACCCGGACATATTATATATCGTTATTTCCGGCAGACTCGGCAGATTCATAATATATCATTATTATATGTATACGTTATGTCCTGTCTGCATACTATAACTAGGGATGCAACGATACCGATACTAGTATCGGTATCGGTGCCGACACTGCCATTTGCATGAGTACTTGGTACTCATGCAAAGGGCCCGATACACCCCCCCAATACCGGAAGCCAGCACTGGGTCAGCTTGCCGGTATCCATGGGGCTGGAGAAGCTGGCCACGTGCATAAAAAGCACGCGGCCAGCGTTCCCTTCCGGCGGCAGCAATACTCACCCATCCTGAGGTCCGGTCACGCTGCTGTGACGCGTTCTGGCCCTTCTGTGATGCAGCCGCTCGGCTGGAGGCAGCATCACAGAAGCGCCGCCGGCCACGTGATCGGACCTCAGGATGGGTGAATATCGCTGTCGCGGCAAGGGAATGCTGGCCGCGTGCTTTTCATGCATGGGTGTTTCTTTAAGGTAAAAACACCTAAAAAAGCCCCTCTGCGTTAATCCAGGATCTGGTGGCTCAAAAATTTCATAAAGCCCGTATAACAAAGTGCAAATATATAATGAATAAAATGCATTAAAAACAGTAATAAATGAACATTCCTGAGACGCGTTTCGGCCCTAGGCCTTCATCAGTCAGTACAAGATATCTGGTGATTTCTGTCTCTTGTAAATATCTGTGGTACAAATTTCTATTGTACAAGTTTCTATTGTACTATATACCAGTAAAGCAGCACAATCTAAAGTAGATCTTTATTCCTCCCTAATCTACAGAGTAGAACAACAGGCGAGTTGATAACTACTTGATTTCTATATATAACTTTAAGCGCCAGCACACAACCCCTTTCTCTACACAAATCGGCCAAATCTGAGGCACGATTCGTGAAAAAAATGAATCATCCGAATCGAAACGCACATCGCTAATGATAAGCTCACAGGTCTATAATTCCCAGGCACAAATTTTAAACCTTTCTTAAATATAGGGACCATGTCAGCTTTTCTCCAATCCTCTGGTACGATTTCTGAAAGAAAATATTCTTGAAAGATTAAGAACAGAGGTTTACATATTTCAACACATAGCTCCCTCAGTACTCGCGGGTGAATTCCATCTGGCCCTGGGGCTTTATTCACAATCACATTGTTTAATTGCTGCAAAACCTTGTCCTGAGTCAACCAGTCACTTGTTGTTAGTAAGTTTTTATTAATGAATTGCATGTCTCCTGTTATAGGTTTCTCTTTGATAAATACTGAAGAAAAATAATCATTCACAATTTCTGCCTTATCTTGATCTTCAGTTAACAATACCCCTGACTCAGATTTTAGTGAACCTATATTTTCCCTCTTGTTTTTTTTTAGAATTGATGTACCTAAAGAATCTTTTAGGGTTGGTCTTGCTCTCTTTGGCTATTTCTTTTTAATTTTCTAGTTTAGCCCATCTAATCGCTTTTTTACATGCTTTATTGGCTGCCCTATATGCTTTATAGGATGCCTCAGATTTATCAGATTTAAAAGCATTAAATGCCTTCTTTTTATTTTTCATTTCCTTCCTTGGTTACCTTCCTACTAAGCCACATTGGTTTCAGTCTGTTTCTTTTATATTTATTAACCAGTGCAATATATTGCAATGTGTACTTTTCTAGTGTTAGTTTAAATATATTCCACTTATCCTCAGTGTTTTTCCCATGAAAGAGTTTCTGCCAGTCAATGACATTGAGAGCTTCCTTTATTTTAATAAAGTTGGCCTTTTTAAAATTATATCTTTTTGCATGCCCCCTATGAATGTGTTTTTTTGAGTTTATTTCAAAAGACACCATATTATGGTCACTGTTTCCCAACTGTTCCCTTACATGAATATGTGAGAAAAGATCCACATTATTTGATATAAAAAGATCCAGACAGCTATCCTCTCTAGTTAGTGTTTCTACCAGTTGTGTCACGAAGGTATCATTTAAAAGGTTCAGAAACCAGATTCCCTTTGCTGAATTACTGGTCCCACTATCCCAATTAATGTCTGGGTAATTAAAATCTCCAATAATTAAAGTGCTACCATGATGTGCAGCCTTCCTAATTTGCTCTAACAGTTGTTCTTCCTCTTCATTATCTATATTAGGTGGTTTATAGCATATGCCAACCAATAGTTGACTTCCCTGTTTATTCCCCAAAGAAATATTTACCCATAAGGATTCCACATTTCCCTCATCGCTTTTCAGGTGTGTAAAATTTGGCTTTAAAGCCTGATTTACATACAAGCATACTCCATCCCCTTTCTTATGTTTCCTATCCCTTCTAAACAATGCATAACTATTTAAGTTTACAACCCAGTCATGCGTTTCATCCCACCACGTTTCTGTTATTCCTATTATGTCGTATTGCTTAGTGTATGCTATTGCCTCTAGTTCCCCCATCTTGTTATTGAGGCTCCCTGCATTAGCAAGCATACATTTAATGTTGCATCTACCCACACATGCTGAATGCGACTTTACATTGCATTCCTCCACTGTTCTGACATTACCCACCCCCGGCTCCACCCCCCTTAGTCTGAGCTGAAACCCTTCCGCTATCTGTTCTGTCTCCATTTTGTAAGCTTCTGTATCCCTCCCCCTTCCACTAGTTTAAAGTCTCCTCCAACCTTTTAACCATCCTGTCTGTCTCCCAGCACAGCAGACCCTCTTCCATTCAGGTGCAATCCATCCCAACTATACAGAATGTACCCCAGTGCAAAATGAGCCCAGTGCTCTAATAACCCAAAGCCGTCCTTCCTGCACCAAGATTTAAGCCACTCATTTACCTCCCTGATCTCCCGCTGCCTATCCACTGTAACGTGTAGCAAGGTAGTATCTCAGAAAATACTACCTTGGAGGACCTCTTCTTCAGTTTAATTCCTAATTCCCTGAACTCATTCTTCAGGTCCTTCCATCTTCCTCTTACATTGTCATTGGTACCAATATGGACCATGACAGCTGGGTCATCTCCAGCCCCTCCCAGTAATCTATCAACTCTGTCAACTACATGCCTAACACGGTAAAATTTCTATTAAAATAATATTTTTCTCATTTTTTTCTAACACGGCACTATTATTCAGTTTACAATTCTGAAAGTGAACAGTGATGCTGCACTAACTCGCCTGTTACCATACTGCCAGCAAGTGTGTATCTGGTGAAGCAAGGCATTGTTTAATTCACAACCTAGACCGTGACACTGCAGGGAGGAGGGACAGGAGGACTTTGGAACCTGAATCCCTGAATTATAACACAAGGTTAAGTGAGGTTAAGTGAGGTGTCATTGGAAAGGTCAGAGTCTAGTCTTTACTATGATACCAAACAAGATCTATGTAAGGTGTAAAAATAAAAAAAATGAAAAAAGTAAATGCAAAATATTTTTTTTCTGTTCTACAGCAGAGGCAATATGTGCCTTTACATATAAAACAAACAATGCTGCTGCATTCACTGCCCTCCTCCTTTAACCATTCTAACCCACTGACTCCCTAACTCCCTGCCCCCTCTTCTACTATGTCCTCCTTTTATACAGTCTTGGAGGAGGATGTAACAGAACGTCTTATGTCCTCCTACCCGACCACCTGTCCACTTGATCCCATCCCCTCACACCTTATTCGGCCTGTCCTACCACTTACTGTCCCTGCTTTGACTCATATTTTTAACCTCTCCCTCTCCTCTGGAATCTTCCCCTCTGTATTCAAACGTGCTTTGATCACCCCATTCTTAAAAAGCCATCTCTTGATCCTATCTCCATCCCTCTACTGTCCCATCTCTCTGCTTCCCTTTGCCTCCAAAATCTTAGAACATCTGGTCTATAACCAGCTCACCAGTTTTCTTGCTGCTAACTCTCTACTTGATCCGCACCAGTCCAGCTTTCGCTACTAACAATCTACTGAGACTGCTCTGACCAAGGTGACTAATGATTTAGCTGCCGCTGAAACCAAAGGTCACTTCTTCCTCCTTATTCTTCTTGACCTTTCCGCTGCATTCAACACTGGTGATCACCCTCTCCTGCTCCTCACGCTGCGTCAACTTAGCCTCAGTGACATCACTCTCTCCTGGTCCTCTTCCTGTCTCTCTTTTCACTCCTTCAGTGTCTCCTTCGCTGGTGTCTCTTCATCAGTTCCTCTTTCAGTTGGGGTACCTCAAGGCTCTGTTCTGGGTCGCCTACTCTTCTCGATCTATACTGCCCCTTTGGACAACCTCATCTCTTCCTATGGATTCAAATATCACCTCTATGCTGATGGCACCCAAATCTAGCTTTCCTCACTCGATCTCTCTCCTCCGGTGTTGGACTGTGTTACAGCATGCTTATCGGCTGTCTTCGACTGGATGACTACCCATTTCCTAAAGCTCAACCTCTCTAAAACTGAACTTCTCATCTTCCCTCCCTCTAAAACTTCCATTCCTGCGCCAATTTCTCTTCAAGTGAATGGTGCCACCATTACCTCTACCTCTCAAGCTCCATTGCCTCAGGGTCCTCTTGGACTCCAATCTATCCTTTACTCCTCACATTCAGTCTGTAACCAAATCATGCTACTTCTACCTAAAAAACATTGCATGCATCCGTCCCTTTCTTAATCCAGACTACTAAAATGCTCATCCAAGCTCTTATTACCACCCGCCTTGACTACTGTAACCTCCTTCTCTCTGGCCTTAAGAGATCCCAGATTCTGCCTCCGCAGTGTGTAAACAACGCCTGTGCCAGACTCCTACACCTCACCTCCTGCACCTCACCTCTGTCAATCTCTACACTGACTCCTGTTTCCTTTAGAATCCAATTCATTATATTGGTGCGTCACATACAAAGCTCTCCATAACTGCGCCCCTGTCTACATCTCCTCCCTTATAAGCAGGTACATCCCATCCCCACCACTTCGCTCGGCCAATGATCTGATGCTATCAGTTCCTCTTACCCGAGTGTGAGATTACACATCATATAGGATAAATCTCACAGGGTTAAATCTCATGCCGAGGCAAGAGATGGCCTTTGTATCAGATCCTGGAGATCACAGCCTGCCATGATCCCTCTGTATGCAAACTCAATCAGCAGTAGACCCTATCACCCTCCGCCTGGGATTCCCATGTCCCGGCGTCCACCTCGCTCTCTCCACACTCGCCTTTTCTTCTCAGTTGTTGATAGTAATCTGGTGGGTTTGCAGCTCGCTCGGGTGTTTAACGCTCCCATTGTTTGGCCGTGTAATGACTAATCCATCCTCCCAGGGGACGCCGTGCAAAGTCACTGGATCAATATGCAGGAATATATTGACTAATGGAGATTTACCTACACCCGGCCGGCGCACCCAGCTTATTCTCACCTGTTTTGGGGATAAAGCCGCGGTGAGCCCGTTTGAAAATTTACGGGTTTATTTTCCATATCAGTCTCGGAGAGAGTAAAAGAACATCAGTTGTGGGATTACATTTCCCATCAGCACCCGGGCTGGTTGATATCCCGAGCCGCTGTCACATGTCAATCCTCTCACACTCTCTTTTTCCAGTCGATCCTGAAAAATCTCCAGGATCTGATACAAAGGCCATCTCTTGCCTCGGCATGAGATCTAACCCTGTGAGATTTATCCTATATGATGTGTAATCTCACAGGGTTAAATCTCATGCCGAGGCAAGAGATGGCCTTTGTATCAGATCCTGGAGATCACAGCCTGCCATGAGGTCCTGATTACAGCAAGATAACGCGGCGACCCTGGCTGTCAGAAACGGGAGCCAGGGTAAGTAAACAGGGGAGGGCTGGCGTGGGGAGCGTGTGTGCGGGAGAAGGAGCAGAGGGGGGGCTGCCTGCTTTCCACTTAGGCTAGGGTCAGACGAAAGCATTTTTCCCCGCGAACATGAAAAAGTGCGTCCGAACGCATTGACGTATTTTTTCACGGAATGCGCAAAAACCGGTCAGACGACGCGCATTTTCGGGCGTGATTTTGTACGGATCGTCAATAAAACTCTTTTTGCGTCTGGACGTTATGTAGGCTGGACATTAGCAGTGTCTGACATCTCCTAATCACGCAAACACGCCGCTATGCCGCAGCTGCGCACTCAGTACGTCAGTACTAGCGGTTCAGCGTTCTCAGAAAAATGCGTTCAAATTCCACTTGCGTTGCACGGCCGGACTTTTGTGCGGCCGTACATCGTATATTGGCCGTCATTGCCCGTCATCTGCTTCTAGTGCGGCCGTAATTATGTGCGCCAGAACGCACGTTAAAAGTGCGCTGGTCTGACCCCAGCCTTAGCAGGATAATAATGGAATCGTCCTTGATTATCAGTGCTAATTTGGACACTGCTGGTAGCTTGTTATGTGAGCTCTGAGTAGCATTTGGGGAGCAAATGGGTCTGTGGGTTAGTGCTACACAGAATATTGTCATGTCCCGGTTACATACACAATCACCTCCCCAATATGTCTGCATCAAGTTACTGAGCTTGAGGTGCCGTTTGTTAGGCTTGGTAAAAATTACTTAAATCTATTGCATTCAAAAACGTATTCAGACCCCTTCATTTTTTTTTCTTCATGTTGCAGTCTTATTCCAAAATTGATCCCCCCCACTTTAAATTAATTCACACAAAGACACAGCAAAACAGACATTTTAAGAATCTTTAAAACTATATTAGACTGCTCAGAATTTGGTATGTGGTTCAGTGCGTCCATTAAAGAATATACTAGTTTCTGTTCTAGCTCTGTTATACGCTCATACACACCGCACATTAATGTGAGTTTTATTGCTGTAGAGCTCTGCGACACGCTCATGCATTTCACGTTTTTATTTGGGGGGGGCAGCATTTCATCCATCGCTCCAGGCAGCACAGTGGCTTGGGCCGGCCCTGGTACCCGCACCCCCCAACGTTCGCCTTCAGGACTTCTCCAGAGCTGCACCCTTTCTGCGGAACTCTCTCCCCTGCAGCATCAGACTCGCCCGTCTCTCCAGTCCTTCAAGAAGTCTCTGAAAATGCATTACTATAGAGAAGCCTACCAACTCACTCCATGATCCCCAATGTCATTTCCTGTTCCATCTTCCCAATCAGTCCTCCTGCAACCCTCTACTTCAAATACCTTATTCATCCTCACCTAATGTGTCACCCCTCTCCTCTTAGATTGTAGGCTCTCGAGCAGGGTCCTCCCTCCTTCTGTTCTGTGTGTTGAACCTTTATGTATATTTGTTATTCTGTTTCTCCCATTATACATTGCTAAGGAATTTGTTGGCGCTTTATAAATACTTGTAACTGTAACTAATTCAACTAAGGCAACAGATTCTGCCCCTTCTTTTGATTTGAGCATGGAGAAAAAAACAGTTTCAGTTTTATAAAATTTATTTTTTTAGGTTTTTTGCCTCAAAACAAAAATTTAAATAGTAATTTTGGCATGTTTCTTTTTTTTGTTTGGGGGGGGGTAGGGGCGCTCCCAAAATCCGGCCCTGTTTTTTGCGTATTGCAATGTGGTGGTAACATTGCCACCTAGTGTCCGTATTGGTAATTGTCCTTCAGTATGAATTCTTGTGCATATTTGAAATGCTGGGAATTCCTTTAATTGAATCCATTCATAGCACTTACACAGATTCCAGTGTCCTCTATCTTGTACCTCCAAGAAAGAGAGTGGAATTAGGGTTGTGACGTATATCAATGATGTATTATAGTCTGAATAAATGGAGCACACTTACACAGATATGGTCTTGAACTGCAAGCTGCTGGTTAGGGGCTGCACAGTGGCACTGGTGGAATACGCAGCACGAAATTATTTATTGTGCTGCCTGTATATGCATTTCCACTCACCCTCACTTAATTTCCACTCGCCAAATGCTAGTAGGCGAATGGAAATTTTGAGCTCTGCACTACAGATTAGATCCGATAATGTCAACAAAGAACAATGGAATAGACCTAACAGGAGGGGGGATGAGAGAATCAGGGAGAACAAAGGAATCATCTTACAGCAGCAAGTATACAATATGCAGAGAGGGGGTAGCTACAGAAGTGTACAATATAAAGACAGAGGACAGCTAATACAGAAATGTACAATATACAGAAACACAGTCCACATAAATACTGGATTCCCTGGGCAATCCAGCTGGCAAACCCCAGTTAGCACCTTGGTCCATAGTCAATAGGAAGGAGGCTAGCCCCAGGTTCCTCCAACTGCCCCAGAGACAGCTGAGTCTTTGACATTTCTCCCCTCCCAACAGTAGACTAACCAGGTACTAGATCCCAAACTGGTCTGGACCTGTGTTAGTCTGCACCCAAGTCCCAAAAAGTCTGCTTTTTTCCATTGGCATTGTGGTCTGGTCCACACCCACAAATGCCCTCACCCCCTCCTTATATTCCTTCAGGAGCCACAAAGGGGTAACCGTGTTTGCAGCACGGCATAGGGACATGTCTCCAGTGCCAGGGAGTATTGCTGAACTTCCTGGCTGCTTGCCACAGGCCTCAAGCCCACCAACTCCACAGTCCTTCAACTCACCGTCCTGTGGGGTAGCGTTTTGGGGACACAGCTCAGCTGCACTCTGTTCCATTGCCATCAGTTCTCTCGAATCCGAAGCCTTTCGCAGTACCTAACTGTCAATGTTGTTATTTTGGACTATTTTTGCGTGGTTTCTTTTGTTTTGTATTACTGAAATCTTTTACAATAAATAGGCTTTTGAAAAAACTATCCCAGTTTTTATTACTTTCAAATAATTTCGTTCCATTTTTTTTCGCTTTGTGTCATTTTCATTCCGTTTTGGAACATTTTGTTCCGTTTTGGGTAGGGATGAGCCGAACACCCCTGAGTTCGGTTCGCATTCGAACTCGAACTTTTCAAAAGTTTGAATTCGAACTCGAACACAAACTCAATACAAGTCAATGGGACTCAAAATTCGATTTTTAGAGTGCCCACCAAGAGGGCATATATGCTAGATATTTGCCATAAAAGGTGTATGGGGGTCCGGGTAGTGACCTGGGGGACAGAAAAAAAAAAGGACAAAAAGTTAAAAAAAAAGTTTTTAAAGGGACAGTGAGTTTTCCATGAAATAAGGGTTAAAAATAAAAACAAAAAATTCCTTCAAATATTGTGCCTAGGAGGTCCCCATAACCTGCCCGTGAAGTGGCGGATTTGTAGGATGTATAGAAACATTTAAAAACAATGTCTGGGTCCGGGTAGTGCCCTGGGGGACGGGAAACCAGGACAAAAAGTTTACAAAAAAAATACGTTTTTAACCCCTTCACTGCTGGTGACATGTGGGACACGTCCTCAATTAATCCCGCTGTATGCTGAGGAGGACGTGTCCCACACGTCATCAGCGTTGCGGGCCCCCTGGCGAAGATACTCACCTCTCTGTCCGGGGTCCCGCGGCGTTCTGACTTCAGCGTCCTCAGATGCTGAAGTCAAGCTCCTCCCGACGTAAATGACGTCATCGCGCCATGCATAGCGCATAGCGTAATGCGTCAGATAGCCGGGGAACCCCTAGTTGCCAGGAATCCCCTGGTGGAGATAGGGGTTCATTTGAGGGTTCACAGAGATGCTGTGAGGTTGTGTATAGAGATGCTGTGAGGCTGTGTATAGAGATGCTGATGGGGTTGTGTATAGAGATGCTGTTTGTGTATAGAGATGCTGTGAGGCTGTGTATAGAGATGCTGTGAGGTTGTGTTTAGAGATGCTGATGGGGTTGTGTATAGAGATGCTGTGAGGCTGTGTATAGAGATGCTGTGAGGCTGTGTTTAGAGATGCTGATGGGGTTGTGTATAGAGATGCTGTGTATAGAGATGCTGATGGGGTTCTGTATAGAGATGCTGTGAGGCTGTGTATAGAGATGCTGATGGGGTTGTGTATAGAGATGCTGTGAGGCTGTGTTTAGAGATGCTGATGGGATTGTATATAGAGATGCTGTTTGTGTATAGAGATGCTGATGGGTTTGTGTATAGAGATGCTGTGAGGCTGTGTATAGAGATGCTGTGAGGCTGTATTTAGAGATGCTGATGGGGTTGTATATAGAGATGCTGTTTGTGTATAGAGATGCTGATAGGTTTGTGTATAGAGATGCTGTGTATAGAGATGCTGTGTGGCTGTGTATAGAGATGCTGTGTATAGAGATGCTGATGGGGTTGTGTATAGAGATGCTGTGAGGTTGTGTATAGAGATGCTGTGAGGCTGTGTATAGAGATGCTGATGGGGCTGTGTATAGAGATGCCTTGCGGCACCGAAGTGAGGCCTAGCTCCGGTGGGGGCCGCCATCTTGGATGGCGGCTCCACCCCCGGGTCCCCCCTCACTGCCTGATGTCCTCACGCATAGCGTGATGACGTCAGATAGCCGGGGAACCCCTAGCTGCCCCGAATCCCCTGGTGGAGATAGTGGGTTCATTTGAGGGTTCACAGAGATGCTGTGAGGTTGTGTATAGAGATGCTGTGAGGCTGTGTATAGAGATGCTGATGGGATTGTGTATAGAGATGCTGTTTGTGTATAGAGATGCTGATGGGGTTGTGTATAGAGATGCTGTTTGTGTATAGAGATGCTGATCGGGTTGTGTATAGAGATGCTGATGGGGTTGTGTATAGAGATGCTGTGAGGTTGTTTTAGAGATGTTGATGGGGTTGTGTATAGAGATGCCGTGTATAGAGATGCTGATGGGGTTATGTATAGAGATGCTGTGAGGCTGTGTATAGAGATGCTGTGTGGCTGTGTATAGAGATGCTATGAGGCTGTGTTTAGAGATGGTGATGGGGTTGTGTATAGAGATGCTGTTTGTGTATAGAGATGCTGATGGGGTTGTGTATAGAGATGCTGTGAGGCTGTGTATAGAGATGCTGTGAGGCTGTGTTTAGAGATGCTGATGGGGTTGTGTATAGAGATGCTGTTTGTGTATAGAGATGCTGATGGGGTTGTGTATAGAGATGCTGTGAGGCTGTGTATAGAGATGCTGTGAGGCTGTGTTTAGAGATGCTGATGGGGTTGTGTATAGAGATGCTGTTTGTGTATAGAGATGCTGATGGGGTTGTGTATAGAGATACTGTGAGGTGGTGTATAGAGATGCTGTGTGGCTGTTTATAGAGATGCTGTGTATAGAGATGCTGATGGGGTTGTGTATAGAGATGCTGTGAGGCTGTGTATAGAGATGCTGTGAGGTTGTGTATAGAGATGCTGTGAGGTTGTGTATAGAGATGCTGTGAGGCTGTGTATTTATTATTATTATTCTTTATTTATAAAGCGCAAGCATATTCCGCAGCACTGTACAATAAGCACAGTATAGACAGGGTTACAATACATTGAACAACATTTGACAAACAGTACAGGAGGAGATGAGGGCCCTATTCCCGTAGGAACTCACAATCTAGGAGGGTTGGGGTTGGAAACAGGAGGAGAGGACTGTAAGGTGAGAGTGATTGATGGTTGTGTCAGTGAGTTGGGTGGTAGGCTTCCCTAAATAGGAATGTTTTAAGGGAGCGTTTGAAGGAAGAGAAGTTAGGGGAAAGTCTGACAGTACGAGGGAGAGCGTTCCAAAGAGTGGGGGCTGCACGTGAGAAATCCTGCAGTCTATCATGGGAAGAGGTGATGCGGGGAGAAGCTAGGCGCAGGTCACTGTTTGACCTTAGGGAGCGGGCTGGGGTGTATTTGGTGATTAGTGAGGACAGGTAGTGGGGCGCTGAGTTAGTGAGGGTTTTGTAGGTAAGGATAAGGATTTTGAACTTAATTCTGCAGTGGATGGGGAGCCAGTGAAGGGACTCGCAGAGGGGAGCGGCAGAGACAGAGCGGCGGGTGAGGTGAATTAGCCTGGCGGAGGCGTTCAGGATGGATTGTAGGGGGGAGAGGCGGGACAGAGGGAGGCCAGATAAGAGATTATTGCAATAGTCGAGTCGGGAGATTACCAGGGCGTGTATGAGTTGTTTTGTGGTGCCAGCGGTAAGAAATGGCCGAATTCTGGAAATATTACGCAGTTGGTATCGGCAGGAGGAGGAAAGAGACTGGATGTGGGGGATGAAGGAAAGAGCAGAGTCAAGTGTAACTCCAAGACAGCGAACTTGGTTTGATGGGGAGATGGTGATACCCTCCACCGTGATAGAGAAGTCAAGAGGTGGGGAGGCATTGGAGGGAGGAATATGTATAGAGATGCTGTGTGTATAGAGATGCTGATGGGGCTGTGTATAGAGTTGCCTTGCGTCGCCGAAGTGCAGCCTAGCTCCGGTGGGGGCCGCCATCTTGGATGGCGGCTCCACCCCTGGGTCCCCCCTCACTGCCTGACGTCCTCACGCATAGCGTGATGACGTCAGATAGCCGGGGAACCCCTAGCTGCCCGGAATCCCCTGGTGGAGATAGGGGGTTCATTTGAACCCCGATATCTCCAGAACCGTGGCAGCTAGGGGGTCATGGAGCGTGTCAATCGAAAGACCTGAGCATGGCCTTTCGAATTATACCCAACATGACCAGGTATAAAGTAAAAAAAAAAAAAACATGTATTTTTATTAATGCAGCAATATTGTTCACATTTCAATTATAATGTGAACAATGATGCTGCACTAATGATTTTTTTCTATGGGGTGCGTTTGCTATAAATCACGTAATTCCCCCCACAAAATGTAACAAGTCCCCATTTCTAATTTTTGTACAAGCGCACCCCATAGAAAACATAACTGCAAACGCTCATGTGCTAAAATGTGAAAAAAAACATTTTACACACTGCAGATGATTAAAAATTCAATTTTTATTGCATTTTTTGTCATAATATACAGGCAGGACATGACGTATACATATAAAAATGATATATTATGAATCTGCGGAGTCTGCTGGAAAGAACAATATCTAATATGTTTGGGTCAATTAATAAAATGTGGCTTCAAATCGCGTTTAAACATGATGAGCGAAAGCGGTAAAAATGAGCTGAGCACACAGCAGTGAAATGCAGGGTTAAGGGGTTAAACAGCATATCAGAGGAAGATTTAGTAGAGAAATGAACACTTCTCAGAAGCACAGGTGTTGTTTGATACATGTTCAGGAGACACCACAACCTCAGTCTACAGACAATGTATCAAATTCATCAGACCAGACTAATTAAAAGCACATGTTATTTCCAAACACTAATTAACACCTGTTGTTTACGGCGTTTGAGAACACAGGTCATTTAGAGGTGAGAATCTTTCACGTAGACATTATTTTTTAATTAAATATCTAATAAACCATTGCTTATAATATTCTGCCGTAAAGAGTCTCTTTATTTCTAGATTTCTTAGTATTTTTTAAGCATATTTTATACTTTCTTCAATTTTATTTTTTTTTCAAACTCGAACCGAACACGCCAAAAAGTTCGAAGTTCGCGAAATTGCGAACAGCCAAAGTTCGAATCGAACTCCGAACTGATCGAACCGAACAGCTCATCCCTAGTTTTGGGTAATTTTCGCTACATTTTTCTCATTTTGGATCATTCTTGTTCCGTTTGATATCGTTTCGAATCATTTTCAGTCTGTTTGATACAGTTTCGGATCATTTTCGAATCAACTTCGATTTGTAATTTTGACCAATCCCTAATATCGGATAGACGATATTAAGTTTTTCGAAAATGAAAAAACTAACGAAAATGCAAGTCTCATTAGAAACTTTCAGGGTTATTCCGTTCGGTGACTTTTCCATCTCTTCAATTCGGTGCGATCCAGCGATCCCATTTCAGTGACCCTGCGGTGTATTCAGCAAGCACCACATCCCCCTGTTTATCTGTGCAGACCACTGCACAATGGGCTCATATTCCCCTCACCCCTGGTGCCACCCTGGTACCATCCCCAACCCTGACAGAATGAACCAGCCTTATACAAATGAGCCCGCAGTGCTGCACTTTATGGTGGAGTTACTGACGACAAGGACCTTCCAGGAACTTTTTAAAAACCTGGCTGATTCCCTGGTGAAATTGCTGCAAGACATTTGGGGCTCCTCGACTAAGGAGTACATTCCTGCAGCTAACAAGCACAGAGAACCCCTGTCCCGTGAAGAACATACCCGGAGACAGACCAACAATCTGTGCCTATACTGTGGGGCAGGATCCCACTGGATATCCAATTGCCTATCAAAATCTTCCAGACCTGTCGTTGAAAAACAAGCACCTGGACCTCAGTCTGCTGCAACTCCAAAGCACGCTCAGGTGCGTAGACCTCTAAGGCAATCCCAGGCTTCCAGGCCTGCTGCAGCCACTAATTCTAAACCTGCTGCAGAAAGACCTGTTGTACGAAAGAGTGCACCTAAGCCTGGACCCAGAAAACCCCCTGCACCCAGACCTGTCCCCAGAAGATCTGTGCCTGTTGTGCCCAGAAGAAGGGTGTCGCTGGAGTCCACCTCTGAAGTTGAGTCTGAAAGTCATATGGACATTGAAATCACCGCACCCACAGAACCAGAACTTGTCCTTCCCATGGATGTAGAACCCACTGTGCCTCTGGAGATAGATATACCAACCCCTATGGAGGTCATGTCCATGCCAGTTGCAACTATGGCACAGATCCCTCTCAAGAAATTTATGAAGGCCAGGCAGAAGATCAAGAGCTCCCTGATGGCACTTACAACTCCCATCACTCCCAGCCAGCATGATCCACCGCTGTCTTCCTGCTCTTCGCCCTTGTCTGATTGTGACCCAGAGGACAATGTTGTCTCCAAGGGGGACCTACCTGAAGAGACAGTCCAAGACTCTAAGGGACCTCCAGGTCATCGTGAAGACCCTCAGGACAGAGCGTGGTGAAATGTTTGCTCCTCTTCCAGTGATGAGCTTGATCTGGAGTGGGATTCTGGTGAGGAGGATGAAGAGGGCAGTGAATCCCGTCTCAGCCTCTTTTCCTCCTTCAGTGATGAATGGGAGTCGGGAGGAGTAGAGGAGACACCTACCCCGATGCCATCTTCCTATGTGGGCACAAGGTTCAATGGTGACTCTGCCTCCTATCTATCTCCCTCTGTCACCAAAGCCAGACATTCCAAGGACACTCCTGTTCATCCAGACCCCTTACCTGAGGATCCAGCTTCCTGTACTGTGCAGGGATGCTTTGCTATACCCACCTTGGTGCCACCTGGGTACATGGGTACTCTCATTCCTGTCATGTCTGCTGACCACAAGAACACCAAGACCAAGGCACGGTGGCGTCAGAGAAAGGCAAGTGCCCAACCCACCCCTGACCTCCATTCCGCCCTCCAGAGGTGCGATGACTTCTGGTCCTGTCACCCGCTGGAGTGACTCCATGGACAGTTCTATGGCCTTTTGTCACCCGGAGTGTGACCGTGAAGGGGGAGGTACTGTCATGCCCCATTGAAGGAGAATCAGGCAGAAGGATGGTTGTTACTATGAGCCAGGCAGCCATCTTGTGCAGAATATTGGTTCACCAGTAAATAGAATAGATTTTTACTAGATGTGCAAAGTAGAGTTTACATAGAATTCCAAGAATGCGTGGCAGATTAGAAAGCTAGCAATAAAACCAGGCAGAATCCGGCCGGCTCTTGGCACAGAGAGACAGGGAGATTTATGAATGAGGCAAGGTTATTGGGATGTGCGGAGGAACAAAGAAAACCTAGAAGACAGACCGGGCCCCAGGCCATCTGAATAAACATAGCCGATAGGGAGGGAGGCACTGCTCTGAGAAAGACAGCACCACAAATCACAGACTGTCAAACTAACGAGAAGTGTATCAATTTGTAGTTATATGTGGAATGTTCTTTGTGTTCGAGTTAATGATGGGAGGTATTAACCCACGTGGGGTGGAATAAAGTGTCATAGGGAGGTGGGCTGATGGGGATGTACCTAATTATGTATTTGGGGCATAAAACCTCATGTCACTGTGTAATCGGGGCTCACTCTTAGAGATTCAATCCTGTGTGAGCACTTGTGTGACGACACAATAAACGTTTGCCTTTCCTGAAGAGACTCGTGTTTGGACAATCCTTGCTTGTGTCTGGTCCGGCGCCGTTTTAGAAGTGAACCAGTCTGACTCCGGTTACATTTCTGGGGGCTCGTCCGGGATAACGGGCTTTTTGCCAAGACACAGGCAACGGCTGCTGAACACAGTGCGGCGAAATTGACTGCAGGTGCACGAGAATCCCGATGGTTGGGGGCGTCCGTTGAAGGTGAGCTGACATCTGCAGGCGCCAAGCAGGATTTCCTGTTCAGTGGACCTCGTCTCGTCCCGAACGGACCCCCCTGACCCGGGAAAACTGGGACACCAACGAGTCTGAGGAAACAGCAAGCAGCGCCGGCGATAGGTAACGTGTCTTCTATGTTTTGTATGTCTAAAGGAGATACTGGTATCTAAGGGAAACGTCCGACTGAGATAGACGGATAAGAGGATGCGATGGCCACCATCCTATTGGCATATCTAGCCCGCCGCTGATAGCGCTGATATTGCTAAGGAGCCAGAGTGGCTAGCGGGTGTCTGGATTCGGGGGAATTCAATGCCAATCAAAGGGTAGTTCTGTAAGAGAGGGAGAAGGTAGCTACGTGGAGTTGCATAAGTCAGTAGTCAGTGTTTTGTAAACAAAGCTTCGCCACGTGGGTAAAAGGGAAAGGAGGAGGGATTTTCTGTGACTGGGCTAGGAGCCTGAGTCAGTGCTGGTGTGTACGCCGTGTAGTGAAAAGGGCTCATAGTGGAGCCAGCGGTAGCTGCAGAGATAGGGGTGCTGAGTGGGTAGATTATCCATAAGGCAGATTGGAATTGCAGATGGAAGTATAGATAAGGAACGGGGTGCACATAATCACACGCAGTCAAGAGTTAGAGTTCAAATTACGGGGTATAAGGAGCCACAAAGAAGGGAATAAACACCCTTGGCTAGTAGAAAGAGTTGAAGTGTTTTGTTCTGTGTTGAAAGTATCTGATACGGTATGGGCTGTGAATGAACTGACTCGAGTGCTGTGAGTGAACGTGCGCCTACTCGCTCCGCGAGGAAGCAAATACGACATTTGACCCCGGACGTACGTTTCCGGCTCAGGCGACTGCAGACGGCTACTGAAGGGGGAAGCGCCTGTAGATACGAAGGAATTGTTGACTGAAGTATCAGACTGTAGATTTTAACTGTTGTTGAAATAATATATCTGTATTGCAAAGAGTACTGTTTTCAAGAGTAATAATGGGTAACGGGTCATCTAAGCCCAAGAAGGTGAAGGAGGGTGAGACGCCCCTAGAATATATGGTGCGGAATTTCGAAGCATTATATAAAACGCATGATTATGGTGTAGAATTGACAAAAGAGAAGTTAAAAGTAATGTGTACAGTTGTGTGGCCGTTATTAGTCCCAGGATGGCCAGAGCAGGGGTCAATGGACCCGGAGTTGGTACAGAAGGTACATTCCCAGGTCACAGAGCAGTACGGACATCCTGAACAGTACCCGTATATAGATATATGGAGATATTGTATTAAAAACAAGAGTCATTTTATAATGATAGCGGGGAAAAATAAGAAGCAGGACCCCCAAAATAATGAAGAGAGAGGGAGACCGGTGTTAGATCAACCGGAAGAGAGTGATGGTCTGCCCCCGTCCTATCCATCATGTTATGGGGCAGCTAGGGAAGCTCTGAATGCCGCGGTTGCGCGGGCGGAGAGAGGGGAGCAGGCAGCTGCTGTGTCTCGGTCAGCTCCCTCCGCTCCGTCCCGTGTGACTGAGGAAGAAGAGCAGGGCGCAACGGGTGGAGGGGACAGAGAGGCTCCACCAGAGAAGATTGAGATGCCCGATGGGAGTATATATATATTAGTGCCCCACGGGGATGGTGATGATGAAAAGGAGGATAAGGACCAGGGAGTTACCACACGCGCAGCGAATAGTATACATAAACCCCGGGATCCGTACCAACACAATCCCTACAAGAATGCTATGCAGTTGCCTTTGCGAGAGGTGCCAGGCCCCCCATTGGCGGATGGGAATCCAGGGCCAATACAATACACATACGTCCCATTCACGACAACGGATCTTTTTAATTGGAAAACACACACACCACTGTATTCCACAAATCCCGCAGCAGTGGCCAGTATGATAGAGTCAGTTATGCTCACACATAACCCCACATGGGCGGATTGTCAGCAATTAATGTTGACAATGTTTACCACAGAGGAGAGAGCCCGAATAAATAGTAGCGCGCAAAAGATTTTACTCGCCCAGGCTGTAGCAGATGCTAAGCCTCATCCAGAAGCATGGGCAGAGGAACATTACCCCAAAACAGATCCTAAATGGCCGTACAATACAGTTGAAGGAGTTGCCCATCTGCAGACATACAGAACCGCTGTAATTATGGGTGTTAAAGCGGGAGGGAAGAAGCCCACAAACATGGGAAAAATAGCAGATGTGGTGCAAGAGGTTAAAGAATCCCCAAGTGCGTTTCTAGAGAGATTGCTGGATGCGTACAGGATGTATAGTCCTATTGATCCTGAAGCGACGGAGAATCAGAGGTTAATTAACTCTTCGTTTGTGGGTCAGTCACAGAGGGATATACGGAACAAAATACAGAGAATAGATGGGTTTTTGGGGAAAGGTATTAGTGAATTAGTTGAGATTGCTAATAAGGTGTATCATAACCGGGATTTAGAGGAAATAAAGAAACAGAAGGGACATACCGGGGTGGTTGGATACATGGGGAATGGTAGAGGACGAGGTGGCCCAGACAGAGGGAGGGCAAGGGGTAGGGGGGCTAGAGGAAGAGGAAGGGGAGCCCCTAGGGAACCCCTAGGACCCAATCAGTGCGCGTGGTGCCGGGGTGAAGGTCACTGGAAAAACGACTGTACTGCATTTTTGGCTAAATTTGGGGGACAGGGTGAAGTTGGGGAAACGGGAGGTCAAGCCCCTAATGGCCAGGTTGCAGACGGAAGGTATGGAAGAAGTGAAGGGAATGGAGCGGGGTTTGTGGGACTGGCGGGGACATCATTTGAAGGGCAGGATGTATATTGACGGGGACCTGGGCCCATCCCGCTCGGTAGCCACGAGCCCACGGTCACAATGAGAGTGGGAAATAAAGATGAAGTTTTTATGGTTGATACAGGTGCCGAATATTCTGTTGTAACTAAACAAATTGCACCTCCAATGGGAAATGAGGTTGATATTATGGGAGCAATGGGAGTGTCTGCTAAATATCCTTTTCTTGCTTCTAGAAAATGTAGTATGGGTGGGCATAATGTTGAACATGAATTTTTGTATATGCCCGAATGTCCCATCCAACTCCTGGGGCGGGATATCCTCTGCAAATTGCAAGCCCAAATTACGTTCCTTCCCGGGGGTCACGCTCAATTAGACCTGCCCGAGAGTGGCTGCTCTGTTCGGCAGCATAATCCAGCCAGTCCGCACAATCCACAATCTGTGAAAATTGCAGTAGTTATGCCAAGGGAGGAAGAATGGCGCACAGCACCTACTCTGCCTGCCGCGCCTGACCCGCACGCACTACTCCTTGAAATTCCTGGGGTATGGGCGGAGGAAAACCCGCCAGGACTTGCCATAAACATACCCCCGGTATATGTGGAATTAAAGCCCGGCGCAACGCCTGTGGCCCTAAGACAATATCATATCCCACAGAAAGCCAAGCAGAATATACAAATACATTTACAAAGACTTAAAGATAACGGCATATTAAAATTCTGCGTGTCACCATGGAACACACCCCTACTTCCAGTCCTGAAAGAAGGCACACAAGAGTATCGCCCTGTCCAAGATTTACGAGCTGTCAACGAGGCCACAGTAACACTACACCCTGTGGTTCCTAATCCATACAATTTATTGGCGTTAATTCCCGGAGATACACAATATTACACAGTGCTTGATTTAAAAGACGCTTTCTTTTGCATCCGTCTGGCTCCAGCAAGCCAGCCCCTTTTTGCATTTCAGTGGGAAGAATCTACCACGGGGGCGCGCCATCAAATGACGTGGACGCGCCTCCCTCAAGGTTTCAAAAATTCGCCCACGATTTTCGGGTGCGCGCTTAGCCAAGATCTCCTCGCCTTCAACGCTCAGCCAGACAAAGTAGTGTTACTACAATATGTTGATGATTTATTACTGGCTTCCCCCACAGAAAAAGACTGTTTATCCGCCACAAAAGCTTTGCTACATCTGCTAAGCCAAGCAGGTTACAGAGTATCTAAAAAGAAAGCACAAATATGCAAACAGAGTGTAAAATATCTGGGCTTCCAGTTAACAGGCACCAAACGTGCACTGGGGGCAGAAAGAAAAGAAGCGGTGTGCCGCATACCCCAACCAAAGACCAGAAGACAAGTCCGTGAGTTCCTAGGAGCTGCAGGCTTCTGCCGCCTGTGGATCCCCAACTTCGCAGACATTGCCAAGCCGCTTCATCAAGCCACCAAGGGGGAGAACTAGACCCCTTTCATTGGGAAGAAGAGCAAACAGCAGCGTTCCTGAAATTAAAGACTCTGCTGATGGAAGCTCCTGCACTGGGCCTGCCAGATCATAGCAAGCCTTTCCAGCTGTTCGTGCATGAACATAATCAAACAGCAACAGGAGTATTGGTCCAGACCTTTGGCTCATGGCTGAGGCCTGTGGCCTACCTCTCCAAGCAACTCGACCCTGTGGCCTGCGGCCTACCCCCATGCCTGAAAGCAGTGGCTGCCACCGCAATGCTGATAGCAGAAGCAGACAAGCTGACCCTTGGACAAGTTCTTCATGTCAAGGTGCCCCACGCTGTCAAGGCTCTGCTGGATGTGAAAGGAGGTTACTGGTTCAGCAACAGCCGGATGACGAAGTACCAAGCCATGATGTGTGAAAATCCACGGGTTCATTTGGACCTCATCGCTACCCTGAACCCTGCTACTTTACTGCCTGACTGTGAAGAGGATCCAAATCATGAATGCCTCCAAGTCATGGAAGAAGTGTTCAGTAGCAGGCCAGATTTGAAAGACGTACCCCTAGACAAATACGATCTACAGCTATTCACTGATGGTAGCAGCTATATGGATGATGGGAAGAAAGTCTCCGGCTATGCAGTAGTCTCAACAGAAGAAATCATCGAAGCAAAGCCACTGCCAGGCCATACATCTGCACAACTGGCTGAAATAACAGCTTTAACCAGAGCCCTTGAAATTTCTGAAGGCAAAAGAGTAAATATCTATACAGATTCCAAGTACGCCTTCATGACAGTCCATGCACATGGTGCACTCTACAAAGAAAGAGGTCTACTCACGTCTTCAGGACAACAAATTAAATATGCTGCAGAAATCACGGCCCTCCTGGAAGCAGTGTGGAAACCAAGTGCTGTCAGCATCATGCACTGTCGTGGCCATCAAAAGGGCCGTGATGAAATTCCAAAAGGTAACAGACGCGCGGACCAGGCCGCAAAAGCAGCTGCGAAACCGACACCGCCAACAGAAGATCAAGCTAAAGTACTGATCTGCAAGCAAGAGCCTCAACCTTCTATGCCAAATTACGAGTTCTACATGAATTTGAAAAAGTTTGAACCCCACGGTGAGTTCATTGAAATAATATTGCACAAATGGCAAGATGATTATGAACTGTTAGAACTCAATCATGATTATATCCAATGGCTTTTCCCAACCCGGACACAAGGCCGAAATTTCTACTCTACTCCCCTAAATCCGCAAGAGACACGCCTAATGGTTAACACCTCAGAAGTTCAGCAAAGACTACGCAGAGCCTACAAAATGATGCTGAAATTCTTCGGCGTAAAAATAGTGGGGGAGGAGGAAGACAAAGAAACAACTGAAGTTGAACGAGCAGAAAATTTCGCGTCACGTTTTGAAAATTTGACAATGAATCCTCACAACAATCTACGAATCACACGAATACTGCACAGTCTGGGAGAATTGGGAGCAGAAGAATATCAAGTCCCACTGGTGAGGTTCTTCCTCAAGGAGATCCTTATCAAGAACAGACTGCCAAGAATGAAGAAAAGTGCAATGAACTTTTTCATACCAGCAGTAAGAGATTCACAAGACAGACAAGATTTGCTATTTTTCGCATGGCGATACTATTTCCCAAAAGAAGAATTTATCTGGGGAAATCATGGAGAATTGGCACGATACAAACCAAAACCAGTGGTGGCTGCACTCCTACCGGCACCACTGAGTGAATGGACACCTGTGTACTCAGAGAAAGAAAAGAAGTGGCTGACAGAAGAACCCGGAGGGTATGGAGAAGATGGATGGTTCCAGATGGAGAATGGACGAATAGTCCTACCAGCAACACTGGCTCCTGAAATCGTAAGAGCACTTCACGCAAGTACCCATGGAGGGAGAGAAATGATGGAGCAACAGTTGGAGCCACATTTCTACGTACCAGGAATGTCAGCAATTTGCAAAGCCACAGCTCAGCAATGTGTAACATGTGCCAAAAACAACCCGAGAACAGGTCCATCTCAACCCCCAGGGAAACAGCCAATCGGGCTATCCCCAATGGCATCATTACAAATAGACTTTACAGTGCTGCCACCCTGCAAAGGATACAAATATTTACTAGTGATGGTGTGCACTTTAACAGGATGGGTGGAAGCCTTCCCAACGAGAACTGAAAAGACGACGGAAGTGGTAAAGAGCCTGATGAAAGAAATAATACCACGTTACGGACTTCCACTCGAGATAGGGTCGGACAATGGCCCTGCATTTATCCAGAACTGTTTACAACAACTTGCCCGGCTACTGGGCATCACCTGGAAGCTACACACTGCCTACAGGCCCCAAAGTTCGGGAAAAGTTGAAAGAATGAACCGTACCCTAAAGACTTTGATGTCCAAACTGTGCCAAGAGACGTCACTAGGCTGGTTGGACTTGCTGCCGATAGTCCTCTTGCACATTAGGTGCAGACCAACCCCCCAATTGAAACTAAGTCCGTACGAACTTATGTTTGGACGGCCAACCCCTTTGATTAATGGACTAAGGGGGGACCTTCGGGCATTGGGAGAAACTAAACTAAATGATCAGGTAGTAATGCTGGGTAAATCAATGCAGAAGTTAAATACTTGGGTGGGGGATAATATACCGCATTTTCTGTATCCTTCATTGCATAAGTATTGTCCGGGTGACTCAGTATGGGTGATAGCCGAAAAATTCTGCCTCAGCTTGATGTGTGTCCGTAATCTTCTATTCTCTAACTAAATTATTTCTCCGTAACAAAATAACTCATGGTCGACCAGTGAGAAGGAAGTAACTGGAAATGATGACAAGACACAAAGTTTTCCTTCGCTTCGTTCTCCGTTGTATGTTTGGTTACATGTGCTTATATACATTTACATGACATTTCAATATCTTATCAGAGAGAAGTAACACGTACTAAAATGCATACAGCAGCATATTAAAAGTTAAAATACAGAGTAACACAAAGATAAACATTTCTGCAGTTTCATAAGTTTTCCTAACGTTTCACTATCTAACAGGAATTAACATCTGTTTGCTTCTGGACTTTTTTACTCCCTATTTTCCTAACCTCCGCCCTTATCTTGGGTGTGCTTTAAGACATTTAGACAAACCTGCAGATTCTAAAGCAAGATCCATTTCTACACTGTCAGCTTGATCATAGAATGCTAATTAGAGCAAAATTCACTGTAGGCATCAGCATAAACTCATGTCGTATATTTTCATAACTGCCTGATCGTGATGGGATTTACCTATCAATCCATCATTTTTATCACATCGTGATCAATATACTAAAACAAAACTAAAAATTATAAAGCAACACTGTCATGTTCCCTTGCCCGCCCAGTACTTCAGAGGCCGGGTCATTCTTAGCCGGACGCAGGATCTAAACCCACGCAAAAATGACCCAGGGAGACACCCTGACCATGCAGGCCTCTTCTCCAAGAGTGGGAACACAATATTCACTGGTGACAGTGAGCCATAAACAACACTTATTTTACTAAGATTGAAATAGCAAAAGGAAAGGGGAAAAGGAATTTTAAATTGCAGCTATAACGATAACACATAGTAGCTTATTTTCTATTGTCATTAATTGCTGTTGATGCTGGTATTCATCGGTTTTACCCTAACCTGCACTTGAGTAGCTAAGGAGGTAGTGCAATTTAATTAAAGGATAGGTGTGGGGTTGTGAGGTTAAAGTACTGCAAATTAATCTTAAAGAAACAACTAAAAAAGGATCAGCTAACTATATGTATGTGTTACATTCATCTACTAGTATATTAAGCAATTCTACCATATGTGTACCCATTACATCTAAAATGTACCTTCCCTTATGCCTAAGGAGTGGACACATTACTCAATCTGGAAAACTGTTTTCTCTAAACCCTGTGGGGGAATGCTTTGATTATCAAGAGGGGTAACTTTAGGCTTACTTGTGTTAATGTTTTTACTCATATGCTTACATAGACACTTAAGAAGCATTACAAAATCGTATATAGCAATAAAGATAAAGAGAACAACTATACATCCCATCAATATTTTCTTTCCTAGATTTCCTATCCATGATCCTAGTCCAAAAGTCCAGTCAAAACCTTCAAACACACCTGTCGGAGCCTTCCGTAGCCTAGCTCAAACCTCATCCAACTCATCCATGTCATGTTCAATTGCACCTGATTTGTCTTTAATGTATGTACGACAGGAATCACCAATTCCAACTAGCTGGCACACCCCTCCTTGTGCCGCTAGCAAATAATCTATTTTGCAAAGCAACTATGCGCATCTGCTCTTGCTCTGCGGAAAGCTTTAAAATACTATCTTCAGTATAATTAAAAACATCATCTATATCATCAACCAAATAATTAAGCTTTTTTGTAAAGACGTGCAATGCCAATAAACCAGGAAAGACCTGCCGGAATCACCTCAGCTAAGTCAGATTTAATTGACGTTCTAAAAGCAGCTCTCTTTAGCCTAATCTTTCCTTCTGGAAGTGTGTCATGAATATTAAATGCGGGTAGTACAAATCCTAAAAAACAAGGTTTAAAATGTTTGAGGGGTATTACCTTTGTCGCCCATCTACCACAAAGCCAATAATAACCAAAAGGTAACCCTGTCCTACTACTTTGGCTGGTATATAGAGGCCAACCTAAGAGAAGAAACACTGTCTGTTGAGTAAGAAATTTGCGGTCACTAGTTGGTGTTATGCAAAATTATAAGTTGTGAACACAGGAGCCTCCTCGTACATCTTACATCTGAATAAAATAGTCCAGTTTATAGGTGACACTTTAAAGTCATGATAAATTCCTGAATCACAGTGCTGCATCATTAACATGTCTCTGCAAATGGACACGGGCAGGTTCCTTCTCTATCACACTATATTGAGTTAAATTACCATGATCAATTAATTCTTGTAAAGCCGTGTCATTAATAGGAAAACCTATGAATAGAAACTCATATTATAAGCTGTGCGGGGCCTGACTACATATCTAGCACGAGTCATTCTTCTGAGATTCCTTAAAGATCAACTTAATGGATTCATATACATATTATCTATTCCATGAGGACTCACTGCATTCCCTCGTATTCCTAACCAATCCCAAGTTAGAACCGATATCCAGAATGTGTGTTTCATCTTTCAGACACACCATGAATGTAAAAAAATGATAATAAAGTAAAGTGTGATAAAGCCCCAAGTTACAGCACAACAAAATCTCAGAGGAGTCAGTTCATTAGACTCAGGGGATTGATCGTCCCCTCCTACTTATAAGTGTCACTCTTTCTTTATCACGAGAGTCTCCAAATTCTTCAAGAGTCACTTGTTTGGGGGAGAACCCCGGCCTCCCGATAACTGGTCCTGACTGTGTGGGGGGAAACCCCGGCCTCCCGATAACTGGTCCTGACTGTGTGGGGGGAAACCCCGGCCTCCCGATAACTGGTCCTGACTGTGTGGGGGGAAACCCCGGCCTCCTGATAACTGGTCCTGACTGTGCCTCCTTGCTTGCTTCTGCTTGGCTGTGATCCATCCATCGCTTGTAAGCCATCGTTATCCTGCTTGCGTCCTCCTTGTTCCTCCTGATTATCTGCTTGACCACCACTTGATCTGGAGGTAAAAAAGAAAGATCTATCACCGTAGATGCCGTTCAATTTACTAATCAAGTGCGCCACATATTCTGCCTGTGCTACACTAATATCATCTGTTATAACGCGAGGCCCTATCTTTTTACATACAAACCTTGCTGCTAAAGCCTTAGCGCTCTGTTCTTATGTCTGACACCATAAGGGGGTAATAAAACTAAAGGGGGGTAATATATACTCAACTTCCCCTCGTTGTATGACTAAAGGCCATTCATATCCTTTTGTCATACACAAAGTTTCCCAAAGCTTAAAAATCTGCCTCTGAGGCCGTAGCCTGGAGGTTTACTATATCTCGATCTTGGTACAATTGTGGTATCATTTCCATCAATCTCTGGATGGTCGGATGAGTGTCATAGGCTGGGTGTGGAGTAGCTGCTACAGCGGCCTGTTTTGCCACTGCGTCTGCTAAATAAAGCATTACCTTGTGACACTGGGTCTGAAGCATTGGTGCGGGTTTGGCATTAAACATTAACAATCCTTCCTGATAACAATTACTGACAATAATTCTTTTACAACAATCTGCATGAGAGAAACCTTTACCGTCCACTGTCATAAGTCCTATCTGCTTCCAAATCTGACCAAAATCATGCACTACCTTAAAAGCATGTCTGGAGTCACTATATATATATATATAGTCATGTCTTCCCCTTTAAACAACTAACCTGTCTGCATCAGAGCAATTAATTCTGCTGCTTGGGCTGAAACACAAGGAATAGAATGTGCCAGAAGCACCTTGTCTACATCTGACCTATAGCAAAGCCAGAAGAAACAAACCATTTATAAACACGATCTCACTGACTTCTATAGGAGTAAACTGCAAGTCCCCTCCAGGTGTGCTGTCTTGCTGCAGTTGTTTTACACAGTCATGGGAGTCGTCATCCATGTCTAGTGTGGGTGGATTGTGTATTGTATATTTTAAGGACTAACATAGCAGGACCTACGGATGGCCCAGCATATATGACAGTAAGATTGTGAGTGTCAGTAAATATCTTCTCATAGTTTTATCGCTTTTGCGCTGTCATGTGTTGTGTTGTGCTTCATTTAAGGACATTTAAAACTTAATGTACAAAATGAGTGAGTGTGACAACACTAGCGCTTCACAAATTTCTATCATAATGACACATGCTGCAACTGATCTTAAGCGTGCTGGCATCCCCCGATCCTAAGCATGCCGGCATCCCCCGATCCTAAGCATGCCGGCATCCCCTCCCAACCACTGTATGTAAAATTTTGAATAAACTGCCATTAGTATCCATTGCCGTGGTTCTGAGGCAGCACACCCGCAGCTATCCTTCCAACCTCTTTGCAATCGAGGTGTAAAGGTGAGCTGTAATGAGGCAATCCAAGTGCTGGAGCTGTACACAAGGACTGCTGGAGAGTTTTGTAATCATGTAACAGTTCATCAGTCCATTGAATGGTGTCTGGGCTTGTTTGCTTTGAGAACGAAGAGTAGAATCATAAAATGAACAGTCTGATAGCCAATGTCTGCAACAGTTTATCACGCCTAGAAAGGACATCATGGAAGCTTTATCATGTGGTCGTGGCAATTTCATGAGCGCCTGCACTCGCTCTGAGGACAACTGTCTCTGACCTGAAGAAAGGGTGAATCCCATGTATTTGACAACGAGTAGGAGATTTTCTTGAGTGACTCCTTGTGGCCTGCTTGAAATAAGTACAATAGAAAAAGTTTAGAGTCTCTGAAACAACTCTCCTCGTCTGGGCTGCACAGCAATAGGTCATCCACGTTTTGTGCGACGTAGAGCCATACTGCGGGGTCCGTGACTCAAGAGTTTGCTTGACCACGGCACTGAAAACCGCTGACATATCTCTAAAACCCTGAGGTAATCTTGTCTATGTAAATTGACTACCTCTATACGTGAACACAATCAGTGGTCTTGTCAGGGTGTACCGGAATGCTAAAGAAAGCAAAACATAAATCTAAGACTATAAAACACTGAGAATCATGGGGAATTGCAGCATTTAGACCATATATATCTGGCCCCAAAAAAGCGCAAAGGGCTGTATCAGGGCATATACTGCGGAGATCCTGGGTGGATCTATACTCTTGTTTACCAGACTTGAAACTGGTGGATTGGACTTTTATAGGGTGACACAGTGGGTATAATTATATTTTTCTGTAAAAGTTCCTAAATAACTAGTGTAATCCCTATTTGTTACTCTTATGTAAGTGGATACTGTTTGCTGTATACAGGCTGGACACGTGGTTTGAGTGTGTGTGGTGTGGTGTACAGTCAGTCAGTCCAGTAGAGGAAGTGGCCCATAGACTGTCAGCTAAATGTTCTAATACAAATAACAAAACACTTAAACAATATCACTTTAGCCTGCAAGTCGTCTAGGGGAATAAAAGAATCACCTACCAATGAAATCATGTCACAATCATAAAACCATCTAAAAATACTGGGGTCTACACAAAAAAAGAACAACCTACGTCATGAATAATAAGTCCCTTTTAATACAAATATTTTCGTCATGTTCTATTCCAAACTTAAAGGGACCAAAGACAAAATATGATCAGTCATGTTGTACACACAGATAGATCTCCCTATCTCAAGAGTAACATTGTTATGATGCTCCTGCACAAAATTCCACACTGCAGCAACAGACCCTTAGTCTCATCAGTAAAAGATAAGCTGCCATCTGTTCCTCTCCACAAGGACAGTGCGCTGTTAAGGTGGGGTCACCTGGTGACCCTATGTGCCAAATAATGAGGAATGTACCATCATTTGGTCATACAATTTCGAGCCTTATGAGCTCATAAAACAACAAACAAAGCAGTTGTCCTGACTCCTCTGTCTACCTTGCCTTGGATAATACTGAATATTTCCTAAATTTCACATTCTTTGCTTGTCCTGCCTTAAATCTCTGACCTTCTCCTCTGTCCTGTGCTCTCATTCACATCACACTCTGCATACATACTGCTAATCACCTTCACATCACCTTCTGCATACATACTGCTAATCACCTTCACATCACCTTCTGCATACATACTGCTAATCACCTTCACATCACCTTCTGCATACATACTGCTAATCACCTTCACATCACCTTCTGCATACTTACTGCTAATCACCATTCATGTCCTTCTTAATGGTCTCTACTGGAAAGTAACCTGTATCTGTCATATCTAGGATAGTCTTTTCTAACTCTTTTGGCCTCATCCCGTACCATCCTGTCTCAGTCTGTTTAATGAGCCGGCTGCAAGTGGGGAACATGTTATCCATTAAAATCTGTATGAATATAACAACCATCTCTTCTTCCATTGTCTCACATCCCAAATAACAATCTATAAATCTCATCACAAAACTCTGCACTATTTCTCCATTCATTTGTTTCCATACCATTTTCCTTTCACCATGTCTCTCATACACTTTCCTAACCTCTTCTCACATTGACTCATAAATTATCATCCGCATCGTTTGGATAATCACGTTCTGCCTTAAGTACATTTCATCCTATCTAAAAATTCACCATATTTTGTAACCATTCCTAATAACATATTCCATAGTCTCCTGTCAATAACTGTCATACCCCGCGGCGCCGTGCTCGCAAGAAAGGCAAAAAAGTCTAAAACATCACATTAACCCTTGCAATACCTGCCTAGTATATTCTGCCTAGACCTATTGGATTTGAACTTGGATATGCCTATGGATTTTGATACCGCGCTTGAATAACCTACTTCTATTTGCCAAGGACTTTATTTTTGATGCAAATATTATATTATTTTTCTGGACTTTTCATAATTCCCTGGACCCTACAGCCATATTACACCCCTGGACTCCAACTCCCAGTATCCCTGCACCTTCATTGTATTCTCTTTATACCAGTGTTTTCTGGATTAATTCCTATACCTGCTTAATCATCTTCAGTGTTCTGTGTATCCTCTTTAAATTAACCCTTTCTTGTTTGTCTTTCTCTGGAGTCCTGTGTAAACTATTTATTCCTGTAGTGTCCCTCTGTTTAATATCCTAATATCTTATGTACTTTAGTCTCTTTTATTGCTCAATTTCATACAGTGTTATCAATTATCCCTATCATTACTTATCCTCTTGTTAATTGTTTTCTTGGTTATTATCTATTCAGTGTCTGCCCTATTGTTACTTAATTTGCTTAGTATCTACTTCCCGCTGTGTTGCCCTTTTGCTTTATGTCTATTGTCTATTTGCTTAATAAACCCTTCAGTTTATATGTGCCTGCTCCACTTTTTGTGTTACCGCTCACTAGCTCAAACCCGCAACCCTGAACGCTGAATCAGTTATATAACAATAACATTTGGCATTGGATACGTCTCTTGAGCTATGCCACTGGCCCTAATAGGGTGTATCAAAGCATCTGGACAACCTCTTGCCCAGGTATTACAAGTGATTTTTATATATCACATTTCTACATTTCAAGACATTCTTATATTTGAGTTTGCGCTCATAAAGCATGTTTGGTTAGTAGGTTTAGAGCTGGGATCTCCATCCTGTAGCAAAAGCAAAGTCAAGCAAATTAAACATTATTATGATCTTATATCTATCAAATTATCAAGGGCAGTAGATGTGGTGTTTTCACTTGAGACCAGTAATCCAGTCTCGGTATTTTTGTGATGACCTACTCAAACAATGCTCAGCCACACAGTTACAGCACGTTATACAATACATTTATACACATACACAGTATACAGTACATATAATTGACTTATGTTGTCAGGGAGAAATATATGAAACAATAAAATCCTACCTATCCAAATCCCCAAAACAATAAAACAATAAACACATAACTGCAGAATCCAATTCTGCTATATATATATATATCTAACATATATATATACTTGGGATCCAATCCCAAAACTGGCTCAGAACCATTCTGATCAGCAAAACACAGGCCTGTTTTCTACGCGACACAATCATCACAATCAAAAAAATAAAAATTTAGTTCCTATCGTCAGACAGGAAGGCGCAGATACAACAAAGAACTGTTATTTTCTACGTACCTTCCTGTGGGACGATATCCCGGAATCGATGCCCCCAAATTGATAGCCGGAAAATTCTGCCTCAGCTTGATGTGTGTCCGTAATCTTCTATTCTCTAACTAAATTATCTCTCCGTAACAAAATAACTCATGGTCGACCAGTGAGAAGGAAGTAACTGGAAATGATGACAAGACACAAAGTTTTCCTTCGCTTCGTTCTCCGTTGTATGTTTGGTTACATGTGCTTATATACATTTACATGACATTTCAATATCTTATCAGAGAGAAGTAACACGTACTAAAATGCATACAGCAGCATATTAAAAGTTAAAATACAGAGTAACACAAAGATAAACATTTCTGCAGTTTCATAAGTTTTCCTAACGTTTCACTATCTAACAGGAATTAACATCTGTTTGCTTCTGGACTTTTTTACTCCCTATTTTCCTAACCTCCGCCCTTATCTTGGGTGTGCTTTAAGACATTTAGACAAACCTGCAGATTCTAAAGCAAGATCCATTTCTACACTGTCAGCTTGATCATAGAATGCTAATTAGAGCAAAATTCACTGTAGGCATCAGCATAAACTCATGTCGTATATTTTCATAACTGCCTGATCGTGATGGGATTTACCTATCAATGGGTAAAAGAGTGGAAAAATGATCCACTGGGTCCAAAATGGAGAGGTCCTTACCTTGTCCTGTTATCAACCCCTACAGCAGTAAAGGTTGCCGAGGTGGTCCCGTGGATACATCACTCCAGAGTGAAAGCAGCTGCAGCTAGTCCTGAGCCAGCATGGAAGGTCGTTACCGACAAGACCAATCCGTTGAGGCTGAAGCTGACAAAAACCACAGCCATGAGCACCTAAATGATCCTAACCCCGATGATTCAGAGGATCAACAAGTGGGTGTTTTGATGGGCACAGGCCCTGACCACCCGCCAGCGGAGATGGGTGTTTTGATGGGCACAGGCCCTGACCACCTGCCAACGGGGGATAACCACAGGGTGCTTTTTAGGGGCTCAGCCCCCACCCTTGATTGTCCAGAAATGTTCTTCACTTTTGAAATTCCGGTGGAGAGGGATTGGGTTTATGTGACTGTGAAAAGAATTGCCCAAGGAATTCTGACACTAGGGGCATTTGTGGTGCTGATTTTATATCTTGCTAATCTGATTTATGGACTCTCACGTGGAGCACGCCCCAATTGTACAAGCACCGCTGGGAAAGTGGATATTTCCCATATCTGGAATGGTACGCACCGGTGATGGAGAACCGTACCATGTGGAGACAAAAACGAGAAGTATCATCCGAGATATTGCCAAGAGGACATTTACTTGTGCAATTCAAATATGACTATGCTAAAAAGTCTGGGCAAACCGCATGCTGGGTGTGTAGTAGACTGCACCCAGAGACAATTCATATACCATTTGCCTCTGTTCCAATGAATTTGAGTATGTTTGTATCAGGGAATGTCACAATACATGCTGTCGACGCACCAAGGGTAAAGACAGAATCAGTCAGTCCCGGGTACCCCATAATAGGACCAGTGTATCCACCAGAATGGTGTTTTCAACTAGGACCAGACAAAGAAATAGATAACGAGGGTGGGTTATGTAACTCAAGTCAGTTCAACTGGACATCATACATTTACATATTCAAGACAGGACAAAAGGCGAATTATTTATATATACGATGCAGGCAATTCACTAGAGGCCAAGAGGCGGTGATTGGGAATGTGACCAATGGGAGGCAGGGTGCAGTGGATATGATGAGACGGCTGAGACACTTTGCGATAGAGATATCAAAGGGAACACTACATTCATCACCATTTATAGTGAAAGGAGGGTACCAGGTGTGCTGTGAAAGGGTGTGTTACACATGGGTACCACCAACAATAACGGGAATGTGTTATTTGGCTAAGCTGGTCCCAATCCAGAGACTAAGGGGAGAAGACACAAACAAAGACACAGAACTACACCCTAGGTACCCACTGGTGTTTGAAAGACCGAAGAGAGAATTGTTTGCGAAGATGGATCGAATATGGGCATGGTTGCCAGCATGGACTGGATGGGGAGGAGAGATGATGAGGAGATTGAATAGCTATGTCAATCTGATGGATGAGATTCTGAATAGGACCAGTATGGATATCCAGCTGCTGAATCTGGAAATGCGTGAGTTACGAAAGGTGCAGATGATACATGATATGGCGCTCGAGCAGATCAGTGCGGCCTTGAATGGATTGTGTGAAATGACAATGCACTATGAATGTTGCACCTTCATCAGAAACACTACACATGAAGTCCCAGATTATTACCAGGTAATTCAAGATCACCAAGAGAAGGTAGCACAGTTGCAGGGTATAGCCAGGAGGATTGCTGCCGAAGGCTGGAATCCGCTCCGTGGGTTTGGAGCAATGGGAGAATGGTTTGGTTCCATCTTGAGATTTATCTCACGGATTGGATCCATGATACTCATGATAGTGGTGATCTTGATCATAGGGATACTGATATACCGCATAGGGCTATGCATATGGCCACTGTGCAAGACAGCACTGACACCCACACAAACACAGAAGATACCACTGATAATTCCACAGGGAATGTTCCCAGTGAACGGAGAGCCCCCCAGTATGCAGAGATTCAGGATAGTGGAGTGTAATGGCTACAAGTGCCAGGAAAGAGATCCTGACACTTGAGCCAAGGGGGAATGAAGGAGAATCAGGCAGAAGGATGGTTGTTACTATGAGCCAGGCAGCCATCTTGTGCAGAATATTGGTTCACCAGTAAATAGAATAGATTTTTACTAGATGTGCAAAGTAGAGTTTACATAGAATTCCAAGAATGCGTGGCAGATTAGAAAGCTAGCAATAAAACCAGGCAGAATCCGGCCGGCTCTTGGCACAGAGAGACAGGGAGATTTATGAATGAGGCAAGGTTATTGGGATGTGCGGAGGAACAAAGAAAACCTAGAAGACAGACCGGGCCCCAGGCCATCTGAATAAACATAGCCGATAGGGAGGGAGGCACTGCTCTGAGAAAGACAGCACCACAAATCACAGACTGTCAAACTAACGAGAAGTGTATCAATTTGTAGTTATATGTGGAATGTTCTTTGTGTTCGAGTTAATGATGGGAGGTATTAACCCACGTGGGGTGGAATAAAGTGTCATAGGGAGGTGGGCTGATGGGGATGTAACTAATTATGTATTTGGGGCATAAAACCTCATGTCACTGTGTAATCGGGGCTCACTCTTAGAGATTCAATCCTGTGTGAGCACTTGTGTGACGACACAATAAACGTTTGCCTTTCCTGAAGAGACTCGTGTTTGGACAATCCTTGCTTGTGTCTGGTCCGGCGCCGTTTTAGAAGTGAACCAGTCTGACTCCGGTTACACCATGGCTGCCACCATCCTGAAACCCCTCCCCCCCCAGGTGTACACTTCATGTTCTGCTCCTGCCCTGTAATCTGAATCCAGCATCCAGCAATGTAAGAGTTAAGCACCAACACACCTGTGACTTACAAAATAAAGGGTTCTGCCCCACACTCACACATTGCTGGTTCATTACAGCTTATGCTCTCAAAGAGTGAACAGCACTACTTGTGTTGCTGATCTTCTACCTGTTCCTGATTCCCCATTTCTGGCTCCTGAAATAATATCCACAATTCCCATCATCCTTCTGCAATCAACCTGTTAGTCACCATTTCCATCCACACTCCTCTACCCATATTCCCCTGTTTATCTGTGCAGACCACTGCACGATCGGCTCATATTCCCCTCACCCCCGGTGCCACCCTGGTACCATCCCCAACCCTGACAGCTTCTCTATGGGGATTTCACTGCCCTCGAACAGGCACCGAACAGGCACCGTATGTGCAGGCAATTCGCCAACATTTGACGAACTGCCTGCTCTCTGAATAGCCGAATGGTCAGGAAAGGTAACCGTACGCTGAATTTCAGCGCTCGGTTACCCTCCGGCCCCAATTCGGAGCTCTTTGAATAACCCTGCATGTTTTTTTTTTTTTTTCTGCTTTCAAAACTTTTATTAAAGATTAGCGTGTCACAATCTGACCAACGAAAAACGGCCTCGCAGGGCCAGACACACAAGACGTTTCAATTGTATACAAAACAAAGGATACTGCGAAGAGTCCGGTGTAAAACTGCATACGTTGTAAAAGACGGCGTCCCAAAGGGGAAAGGGAGGGTATGTAGGGGGAGGTGGGAGTAAAGATAGTGGCCATAATCGTGACGCTCCTGGCGCGCTCCCTAAGGAGGCCATGGAGGGATCCTGTCACGGAGCCAGAAAGCCCGAGGGCCAATCATGGCCAACAATGCCATGGTGGCGTACCCCAAGAGAAAAAAAAATGTACGGGGAGGGAAGGGGGCAATTGGGAACACCATTAGTCATATGTCAAGCACCAAACAAAAAGGAGACGCAACTGGGGGAAAAAGGGGATGAAATACATCAGCGACCGCGAATGTAATACTATCAACTCAGTTATTGACAAAACAGAACGCAGCACAATGTGACTGAAAAAGAAAAAAAACTCCTAAGAGGAGCAGCTCTTGGGTGACACTGAAGCCATTCTCAGGAGATAGAATCGAGAAAAAAGTAGACCTCCTCGAGGACCCATGGTTGCCCCAACTCAAACCGAGGCGTCCGGGGATGGGGCAGATCCAGCAGGCTGTGTCCCTCCAGGTAGACCCAAAGGAGCGGGAGGTAGTCTCAAGGTGTGAAGGTGTCCCTCAGCGTGTTAGCCACCAGGGCACGTCCATCTTGCGGGGTAATTATAAGGGAACCAGAGGTGCCCCATTTATATCCTATGTCGTGCGTGCGGAGAGCGACCGTAGCCGGTTGAACTGTCGCTGTGCGGCCAACACTAGAAATGGGACATTTCGATATATCGCTATATTGGCTCCATCGAAAGGGACCGATGTCAGATTCTGGACAGCCCGGAACAGTGAAGAATGCTGGTTGCTGTCTCTCAAGGTGATGATGACATCGCGCAACGCCTTTGTGGGGGGCCATGGCAGCCTTCCTCACCCGAAGAGCCATTAGGACAGGGTCCCTGATATGCGTTGAGGGACCGAGTACAGTGTCCAAGAAACGCACGGCATATTGCAACAGCTCCGTTTCCGGGACCGTCTCCGGTATGCCACGGAGCTTCACATTCTGACACCTGTGTTGGGACTCCAGCGCCACCATGGCCGACTGCAGGGTGCTAACCTGTGCTCGGAGGGCTCGAATAGATGTGGAGTTCAAAGCCTGTGTGTCCTCTACTTCTTGCGTGTGGGCCTGCAGGTCCTCTACCTTACAAGGCATCACTTCCAGCACAGGGATGGATCGCCTTTGAACTTGGTAAAGCAGTACTAAAGACACCTAACAAGTCACGATCCGGTGCAGAGTGAGCAGCTAAAGAGGTTCAGGAGCTCACCGATAAGGAGCACCGCATGCGCAACAGTTGAGCCTGGACCATTAAGGCTCCTGTATTGGTGAGTGTGACTTTTTCTCTTTCCTAATACATTATTGCAAGACTGGTATCATGCTATGAGAGCGTTGTCTCTTCTCTATTCTTGTGTCCCCTGGCTGAGGTGGAGTAAGAAGACCTCTTAAAGAAGGGCAGTGACCACCCTATATTTAGGCACAAGGCGTTCCACTCCAGAGCCTGGATTCAATTAGGCTCTGGTATCTGTAAGTGTGCAATTTTACTCACCGTGAATCACACATATAGAAGTTTTTTGCACTATCATCTCCCCTTTTTTCTCCCATCTATATCTCCTGCTGTGGAGTCCATCAAGACCACTAGAGGAACGGACACGTCCAAACAAGTCCGCCACATTTGTGGAATTGGTAATATTGACACTAATCTCGAGCACTTTTGATGCATCACCCATCCACTTAGGAACCGGAAAACCAATAGCAGAGACTCTCTCGGACATTGGCAGACAGTCCCTTTCTATGGACTATATTGGTCACTATAGCTAGACCCTCGTTTTCACTGTGTTTCACAGTAAAAAACAATCTGCCTGATTGTCCCCCAAAACTAAATCGGAGGGTGCAAGCAACATGCGGGGAAAAAAATGACAAGCTCAGAGTCGTGTCTATAAATGCTCGCAGTTTAGTCAATAAAATCAATGAACTGGAGGCAATGATGGCAGCTGAAAAAGTAGATTTAGTGGCGGTTACTGAGACATGGTTCAGTGAGAAAAATAACTGGGACATAACAATACCGGGGTACTCTTTATATAGAAAAGACAGAGAAGGTAGGAAAGGAGGAGGAGTGGCCCTGTATATGAAAAACAACATAAAAACGAACCAAATAAAAGTGAGCGAGGTGAACATAGAGTCAGTTTGGGTTACGCTAACATTGGCAATCATACAGTAGCTCGTGTAGGTGTGATCTATAGACCCCCTGGACAAGTAGAAGAGCTAGATAATCTGCTGCTTGAGGAAATAGCCAAAATGGCAATGAAGGGGGAAGTTATTATCATGGGGGACTTTAATCTTCCTGATGTGAACTGGAAAACCAAAACAGCTGGGTGCACCAGGAGTACAAATATTCTAAACTCCCTACTGGGATTATCTCTAACACAAGTAGTTGAGGAGCCGACCCGTAAAGAGGCCATATTGGATTTAATACTCACAAATGGAGGTTTGGTATCGGACGTTGTTGTAGGTGAAAATTTGGGATCTAGTGATCACCAGTCAGTATGGTTTCATATAAGAACAGGGATGGAGCCGCACCACACAAAAACAAAAGTTTTAGACTTTAAAAAAACAGATTTTTCTAAAATGAGACTTTGTGTGAAGGAGTCATTATCAGACTGGAGGAGTTTAAAGGGAGTCCAGGAGAAATGGGATTATTTAAAGGAAGCATTATTGAAGGCCACAGGCAATTGCATTCGACTTGTTAGCAAAAACAAAAAAGGGAAGAAACCACTGTGGTACTCTGCAGAAGTGGCCAAAATAGTGAAGAACAAAAAGACAGCATTCAATAATTATAAAACAACTCAGAGTGAAGAAGATAGGCAAACCTATAAGATTAGGCAGAAAGAGGCAAAGCAATTTATACTTTATACTTTATACAAAGCACACGCAGAAGAGAAAATAGCTCAGTCAGTAAAAAAGGGGGACAAAACATTTTTTAGATACATAAACGAGAAAAGTAAAACAAGGATTAGTTAGATTAAAAACAAAGGAAGGAAGGTATGTAGAAGAGGATAAAAGTCTCGCTGACTGCCTCAATGAATATTTTTGTTCAGTCTTTGCAGAAGAAAAGGAAGGAAAGGGACCTCAGTTAGGAGGAAACACTAACGAGACAATTACATATCAGTTTACAGAGGAGGAGGTTCTACAGCAGCTGTCTAAAGTAAAGACAAATAAATCAATGGGGCCTGATGGGATCCACCCTAAATTATTAAAAGAGCTCAGTGATGTAATAGCAAAACCGTTAACAGATTTATTTAACCAATCCTTGCTAACGGGAGTCGTCCCAGAAGACTGGAAATTAGCAAATGTTGTGCCCATTCACAAGAAGGGTAGTAGGGAGGAATCTGGGTACTATAGGCCAGTTAGTCTTACGTCAGTAGTGGGGAAATTAATGGAAACCATGTTAAAGGAAAGGATTGTTGACCATCTTAAAACACATAGATTACAGGATCAGAAACAACATGGGTTTACCTCCGGGAGATCATGCCAAACTAATCTTATTGATTTTTTTGATTGGGTAACAAAAATAATAGACACAGGTGGTGCAGTAGACATTGCTTATTTAGATTTCAGTAAGGCTTTTGATACTGTTCCGCATAGAAGGCTTATCAATAAATTGCAATCTTTGAGCTTGGATTCCAATATTGTTGAATGGATTAGGCAGTGGCTGAGTGACAGGCAACAGAGGGTTGTGGTAAATGGAGTTTATTCGGCGCAAGGTCTTGTTACCAGTGGGGTACCTCAGGGGTAAGTACTTGGACCCATTCTATTTAATATTTTTATTAGTGATATTGCAGAAGGTATTAATGGAAAAGTATGTCTTTTTGCTGATGACACAAAGATTTGCAACAGGGTTGACGTTCCTGGAGGGATCAGCCAAATGACAAATGATTTAGGTAAACTAAAAAAATGGTCGGAACTGTGGCAATTGAGTTTTAACGTGGATAAGTGCAAGATAATGCACCTGGGACGTAAAAACCCAAGAGCTGAATATAGAATATTTGATACAGTCCTAACCTCAACATCTGAGGAAAGGGATTTAGGGGTTATTATTGCAGAGGATCTAAAGGTAAGTAGTCAATGTAATAGAGCAGCAGGAAATGCTAGCAGAATGCTTGGTTGTGTAGGGAGAGGTATTAGCAGTAGAAAAAGGGAAGTGCTCTGCTCATGCCACTGTACAGAGCACTGGTGAGACCTCACTTGGAGTACTGTGTGCAGTACTGGAGACCGTATCTCCAGAAGGATATAGACATCTTAGAGAGAGTTCAGAGAAGGGCTACTAAAACGGTGTACGGCTTGAAGGAGAAAAGTTACCAGGAAAGGCTTAATGATCTTAACATGTACAGCTTGGAAAAAAGACGAGACAGAGGAGATATGATAGAAACATTTAAATACGTAAAGGGAATCCACAAGGTAGAGGAAGGGAGTATATTTAAAAGGAAACAAAGTAGCAAAACAAGAGGACATAGTCTTAGATTAGAGGGGCAAAGGTTTAAAAGTAACATCAGAAAGCATTATTGTACTGAGAGGGTGGTAGATACATGGAACAGTCTTCCAGTAGAAGTGGTAGAGGCCAAAACAGTAATTGAATTTAAGCAAGCATGGGATAGGCATAAGGCTATCCTAAACAAAAGATAAATCCAGGTAAAGTATCCATGTAATTGGGCAGACTAGATGGGCCGAAAGGTTCTTATCTGCCGACATTTTTCTATGTTTCTATGTTGCATTTGCACTTTAATTTTATTGCATACACAGACCACTGTATCACTATCTACACCCTTTGTGATTTGCATTTGCACTTTGTATTATATACGGATGATCTGTATGGTACATGCAATTAGCCTTTGAGATATCACATAAGGAGTAACCTTAATTACTGCGCCACTAGTTACCCTACATTTTCCACTCGGTCCTCTACCTTAGCCTGTGTCTCCGTCACCGCTGCCCCTTGTTACTCAAAGTCCCCTTGCCATGATTTCCTGGTATCCTCCAGCAAAATGCGGATATCCCCTTTAATGGCGGGGAGCGCATCGTCCACTACTCCTGGTTGCTTCACGTGCGAGACTGAGATGACGGTGGCCTCTCCTGCCTCCAACTGATCCCCAGGTTCGGGCGCCAAGCAGAGCAGTAACCTCCCCATGCCCCCGTCAAGGGAGATTCTGATGTCGGGGGTGGTAAAATCTTCCCCAGCTCCACCGGTTTTAGATTTCTTCCCCATCGGGGGAAACAGCGATATTGCGTGGTGCAGGGAGTTGCGCACCAATTCCAGGCCCCAAGATGGCCACCAATAGTCCGGGCAGAGGGAAGTGCAGCGGCTTGCTCACCGAGCGCAGGTCCGGATGGGGGGACCTAGCAGTCTCCGGAGTGTCTCTACCTGATGGTCGACGGCTAGGTACCGATACAAAAGCGGATAGCTCGGTCCAAAAGCACCCGAAAGTCCGTCAATAGAAGAAGGATCAGAGCTCCTCTCGCACATGGCTGCCTCGAACCGCCACCGGCCACGCCCCCCCATCCCTGCATGTTTTGACGATATTAAATGCACATATCTACTATTTGTTGGCATCAGACAGATCTCTCAAGGATTGTGAAGCAAACTGTTACATTGCTGCCCCTGGTGCCCCACAACAGAAACTGATAGCTGCTGAGGGTTTGGGGTACTCTGCATGGCCTTCTCCACATGTTGCTGATGTCCTTCCTCAGGTGGGTACACAAAGGAATCGCACACTTTTAAAATAATGCATAGACATGTGCAAGGGTAAAAAAAAAAATTGTTTCGGATAATTTCGTTCTGTTTTTTTGTTTCGGCTCATTTGGGATCATTTTGTTCATTTTTCTTTTTGTTGCTTCCGGTCATTCGATCTGTTACCACGAGTCGTATTTTCGGACCGATCTGAAAATTCAGACCGCCTGTTTTTCGTTTTTTTGTTTTTATTGTTAATTCGTATTTCAGGGTTGATTTGTTAATTCAGACGGCTGGTATTTCATTTTTCTGGTCCATTCTTTTGTTCATTATTATTGTTAATTCGTATTTCAGGTTGATTCGTATTTCATTTTTATTAGTTATTTTGTTTTTATTAGTTATCGGAATGTGTCATTAATTACTTAGATCAGGGTAAAAAAAAATAAAGTAATCCTCTTGCTCCAGAGCCCCACGGGGCTACTGTCCTTGGTTTTGAATAGGTTTCAGCATCATGGATAGCCCTGCGGATTTCAGACGGAAGGAAAGAAAAAAAAAACCTGCTGCGTTTGGCAAAGAAAAAAAAGCCTTGTTGTTTTAAAATAAATTTAGGGATCGAAAAATTTCATAAAAAAAAATCCGAAAGAATGCCTACAAAAATCCTAAAAAATAAATATTCTTTTCACTTTCAGCAAAAAGTCTCTTTAAACGGTTGAATAAATATTTAATAAAAATAGGGATTTTTTTTACATTTAAACCTATAGGATTTGCCTGATTAAACCTGTCAAACCACCAAAAACCTAAAGGGTTAGGGTTAGAAGCCAGGGTGAGAAATTAGGGTTAGGGTTTTTATTCGTTTCGGATTCTTTTGTTCTGTTTTGGTTTTTTTGTTTTGGGTCATTTTCGTTTCGGATCACTTTTGGATCATTTTCTTTCAGATTTTTCATTTAGCCTTTTTCATTATGTTACCGCAATTCGTATTTTCGGAGCTGTATAATTTTGGATGCGGATAATTTCGATCCAAAAATTCGGACAGCTGATTTTTCGTATTTCGGAACTGCTTCCGAAATACAAATCAGCTAATTTTCGTCCGAATTTTGATTCGGAACGAAATGCACATGTCTAATAATACATACAGTCGCTAAAGTGGCTAACATGCAACAATGGCCCACTAATTAACACAGGAGACATTTCTTACTCACTTTTCCGAGAACAGGGTAGATGCTCAGAGGTGATACTTTCTCCACAGTGAGCATTTACCCGGATATCTTGCTTCACGTTGGATTCCGAGACTGACACCTTCTTAATTAATCACTTGCAACTCTAAGCATTGCTTGAATAATTCCATTACTCCATCTGATCATCAGCTTGATAACTGTTTTTATTTATATTTATATTGTTACCATTTGTATTTTCAGTGCTATACTGTGAATCAAATATACAACTTAAGAAATTTTAAAAAGAAATGATAAAGAGACGTGAACTTACAGACTGAAACAAACGGCTTTTATTTGATAAGCTGTAGCGTTATATGTATAATATCTAACCCCTACAGACAAATTCTAGATGTGTTGGTATTTGGCATTTTATTGCACATATCAAATCTGCAGAGTTAATGTGGACCTTATACAAATAGCATCGGCAATCATTCATATTTTCTTCCAGGCTATGGCTGCCATAGCCATCATTTGTATGAGTGAATATAATAATATATATATATATACAGTATATATATATAGTGCTTTTTTTCTGGAAAAATAGGTGGAGGTACTCTCACGCCCGGGGGAAAACTGATTATTATGACTATTTTCGTGTCCTAATAAACAATAGTTGTAGCTCACTTAAAGGAAGACACTATAAAAGGGAACCATATTTTTTAATACTGTGTTCCTTTAAAATGAACTACAACTATTGTTGTAACCCTATGGGGGTTATCCAGTAAGTGCCGCTGTTGCAAGAAAAATCTATATTGCAGTGCAGTTAGCTGTTTTTTTGTTTTTTTTTGCAACGCTGGAACTGAGTGGATAATCCCCTAGCATTTGTGAGCACTACAGCAATGAAACTCACAGTTTTGCTGAGTATGTATGAGCTCCACAGCACTGAAACTCACAGTAATGCGCAGTGTGTATGAGCTCCACAGCAAGGAAACTCTCAGTAATACGCCGTGTGTATGAGCTCCACAGCAATGAAACTCACAGTAATACGCCGTGTGTATGAGCTCCACAGCAATAAAACTCACAGTAATGAGCAGTGTGTATGAGCTCCACAGCAATGAAACTCACAGTAATGTGCAGTGTGTATGAGCTCCACAGCAATGAAACCCAAAGTAATGCGCAGTGTATTTGAGCTCCATAGCAATAAAACTCCACTATCCACCAAGTACTGTTTGAATAATATTGGGGGACTCCAATAGCGGAGGAGTCTGCTCTCTGACCTGGCAGATACAATGCAGCTCGCTGGTTGCATCTGAGAGGAGGAGCAGCAGGGATACAGTGCCAAGCAGATAGTTTAAAAATTTGGATCCCTGTCAAGGCAAGTGACCAGGGATTCTAATTTTTTTTGCACCCCCTAGTCCTGCGCTCTTAGGCGGCCACTTGTACTGCCTTACAGTGCCAGCTCCTCTGATAACACCACTTGCCTGACAATCCCCAGCTCTGGCAGATGTGTGTAAACATGCTGCACCCCCCTCCCCATGCTGTTCAAAGTTTCAGCGGCTACAGAGGCAGGGGGAGCAGCATGTTTACACACATCTGCCAGAGCTGGGGCACTGAAGAAACAGAGTGGAGATTTTATTTAACCAGCCCTCCCTTGTCACTTACTGGGAGAAGAAGGGGGTTATCGGTCCCTACATACACTCCTGACAATAGGAAGCGTTCAGGTGCAATAGGAGCTGCTGAACGCTGCTGATTCTCTGTCTGCCACTGCAGGAGGAGGGAGGATCATCATGCTCTCTCCAGTTAGTTCGGGCTGGTGGTGAGGTGCCGGTTATGAGTACCGACGAGAACCCCCTGAAAAAAAGCCCTGTAATATATATATATATAGTGTGTGTGTGTATGAACATTTCTAAAACATTGATCAGCATTTCACATTTCTTGTGTTTATGTGCAACACTTTTAATTGCAACACTCCTTTTTATGAGATTTTCGCTTTTATTCGTTTGAAGAAAGTTTTGGCTTTTTCCACAAAACCCACAGAGTTCTTTATCTGCACCTGCACTGGAAAATGATCGCTGACCTCCAATGCCTGAAAACAGAAGACTTGTTATTATTCTGAATCCAACAGAGCTATTCATTAAATAAACTGCTGCTGACTGATCAGGGAACTGCAAATTTTACACTAACATAGCTGTGGTGGAAGAATAACTTAATTGGTTATTTTTGTTTCCCAGCTTGACTATTTTGTGCATTAATTAATTCATTTGTAGGTGCCACATATTGAAGTTTGGATCCTGTGGTTCATTTTGAAAATATATATTTCTGTGTCGCAAGATGCCATTATCACAATCTAGTTGTTGATGGATCTTAAAATGATTTTATTTGGATGCTATCTGATCCCCTTTTCATTTTTCCCAATAAATGTTATTTTGTAAGTTTATGACTGCGGAGCCATATGGTAGAACATGGTAAGACCGGAGATCCATACTGCATTGTTTCCTCCTGCTAAAATTACCAAATTTGGTGTTGATTTGTGGGAATGTAAGTGACATACTGGAATACCTTTGCACATACAGTAAATTTACATTATACATCAGGGGTTGAAAACCCACTGAAAATGAGGCAAATATATTTACCGACACCACAGTAAAGGGACATTCTACTCACGCCGACCACTTAACAGGTAAATAGTGATCAAGATGTGAGGAGTGCCTCCCTCCAGTCCCACAGATTTGGTGAAAATGCTGGGTGAAGTGGAGACCTTTCCTCCACCCCTCCAGGTGTCGCCAGCATCTGGGTGGAGTAGAGGTAACATTGCTCTATAACCGTGGAGACTACGGAGACACAGGTTTGAATCCCAGCAAGAGCACCTCTCCAGTAAGTGTCCTTAAGCAAGACACCTAACAATACATACTCGACACCCAGGACATACTTGAAAACGAGAGAAATTTCAATGTATCCTTCCTGGTAATATACGTAATATATTTAATATATCCTGGTAAAAATAATTAGTGGCTGCTGGGCACCAGATCTGTCACTAGTTATACCAGCATGCAGAGGGCGTGCCAACGTCACCCTCTCTGAGACCAATCGAGGTAGTGAGCGGTCCCATAGAGGCAGCTGATGGATTAGATCTGCGCATGTGCACAGCTACGATTCATCTTTTTGCACAGACACTATGGAACTTGAGTATGTAAAGTGCAGAAAAGGAGGAACAGCAGGTGGCAAGGGACAAAAGATGAGTAAAATCACCCGAAAAGAAAAAATAATTGGGCAGAGGCAGTCGGCAGCTGCTTCCCAATTATTTAAGGGCAAAAAAGGGACCCTCTGGGCCACATTACAATCCTAGTGCTAATGTTAACGCTCCCCTGCGTGAGCATTAACATTAGCCACGGTGGCTACCGCATATTACAATCCAAATGCTAATAGGTTAAGTAGCCCTTTACCGTTTGGTACCTTGCGCTTTTCAGCGCAAGGTTACTGTACTTTGCACTCCCTATGCTTAACATGGGTAGCGCAATCTACTAGCGCTGATTAACGTACGGCTGCGGTTAACAGAAAGTTAACCACAGCCAGGGCTTGGTGTTAACGGATTCCGCTTCTGCAGATGCCGTTAACACCAGCCAAAAAAATGAAAAAACAAATCAGATACTCTCCTCCTGTCCCGCGGCGAGGACCGCGGCTTTGTCCGCCTCCTCCGTCCGGCGGGAGCATGGAGAGACTGGGCAAAAAAGGCCCCCAGTCTTCCCCTGTATATCACTACGCTAACCGGCCGGATGTCGCTGATCATCCTAGGGTGTAGCGCCCGGTAACAATGCAGGCAGCTTTTTTAGCGCCTGCATTGTAATTCCATGCGAAAACGGGGGACGCTAGGGAAAAAAATCAGTTTTAGCGTTAGGATCGGAATGTAGCCCTCTATGTTTTAAAATCTCAATGTATCCTTCCTGGTAAAATAATGTACTTTGCAAATAAAATAAATAAATAAATAAAAGAGTGCTCCTTTAGGATCCCAGATAGAGCCTGTCAGCACAATGTTACCTGAATTTCTGTCAGTCCAAACTCGTCCATGAAATTGAACACACCAGCTGATCCTGGGACTACAGATGCAACAAGCTTGTCTCCATGAACCACAATCCTAGAGGAATGAGTGACAAGTGTATATATGCTTTAGTAGTATCATTCTTTACAACAAGTGAGATCAAAGGGGTTATTCAAAGAGCACCGAATTGCACCGAATGGTGAATTTCCCCATACGGAGCAATTTCATGGCCATTTGGCTATTCAAAAAGCTAGCAATTCGCCAAATATTAGCAAATTGCCAGCGAAATACGGCGACCTTCGGGGCAGTGAAATTCCCCATAGAGAAGTAATGGTTAATCTATTCAGAGAACGCCGAACAGCACAGAAATATTGGTGAAATGCCCAGATTTCCGCTGGTTTCATTCGACAGCTTTAAACAGACAAATCCCATAGGTTTCAATGTAAAAATAATTCCCTGTTTTCACAAAATATTATTTAACCGTTTATTCGATGGTCCGTTCGGCAGATTATCGGACGCATTCGGTGTTTTTTTGAATCGATTTTGTGGTTTGAGGATGCGTTTCAGTGATGTTTCGGCAGTTTGAGGATGCTTGCGTGATTTATCGGATTGATTCGGTGAGTTTATAGGGGACGTTTGGCGGATCGATTTGGCACACTTCGGGACCCTGCAGGGAATGATGTATTCACCGCAGGGTCGGTGAATTGGGGTCGCTGAAGTGCTCCGTATGAAAGAGAAATTTCATAGAAATTTTGGTTCTGTTTGAATAACCCCTTAAGTTTCATTAAAATGTCATTTAAAGAAACACAATAACTTATCTAGTCTAGTGTTGGTTATTTATTAATTTTACTTTGTATCCATATGTTTTCGTTTACCTGTCATATGCGCATGTGGTAGTGCTCTTAATGGTTGTATCATCCTTATCACCAATTAGCCAGACAAACTCTGTATTACTTCTTAGTCGTATATTCTGCCAGTGCTTCTTGGGAACATATGAACATCCCGCATTAAAATCACCCATGAAAATAAAATTCTGTAAAGCCAAACAGGGATAAGTGAGATTAAATATCAATTACATAATACTGCCAAAATCAAGTTTGTATCAATGCAATAGATCTGTTTATTTATGTAAAAAGATAAAATAACATAACATAAATTACAAAATGGGTTACCTTAAAAGAACAACGCAGAGCTACATACTATCATTTGTGCAATCAACAAGAGCATTTAGTTGGCTATAGTGACTACTTTTTCCAAGTCTAGAGGTTTACCCCAGAATTCTATATGGACATTATGGTATGATCTATATGTGAGCACAATTTCTTAAAATAGTTTTGGATATGGCCAATAATGTTAGTAGCCGGTAAGATCGTAATATAGAGTAATACTTTACCATTACATTACCATTTGGAGTAAAGTTCTAAAACCAGAAATAAAGGTAATTTTCCACACACAGGGTCTATTCCAGCTTGGGGAGCCACAATACGGTGAATTATGCATGAGTCAATAACCCTTAAGGGCACCATATCACTGTATCTCTCTATTGAGAGACTATTAGCAGCTTGACTAGTAATCGAAGGTAGCCACTAATTTATACTGGCAGTGGTGCTGCACACCACCACTGGTATCGTCTCCTTGAGTCCATGGGTCTTACGCCGCCCTGCACGAATGAAAACTTTAGTTTAAAAAATTAAAAACTTCGCTTTAATCCACAGTGTGTTGGGCTGTGGGGCCTGGTGCGTCCTCTCAGAGTATACAGCAGAACATGTCCTTCCACAACCCCAATGCAACTTCGCACACGGTCGCGTTTCACTTCATGGTGTTTTGTGAACTCCAGCACCTGATTCCAGTATCTACAAGCGGCTCTCAACTATTCCAAGTTGAGCAACTAATACATCGATTTGGTTGGAATAGAACTGATGATAGTGAGCTGCAAATGGATAATGGCTCGTGCACAATTTATCCATTTGCGAACCACTATTACCAGCTGTGTTAGAAAAACGCTCAAGGGATTTAATTGAAAATGTTTAATGGTAACAAAAACATGCCATGCATGCCTCCACGAACACATGTATTTTAGCTTTATTTTGTACCTCATAAAGCATAAGATCATTATTGCTCACCTTTAATCTCTAGATTGAGAACAACTGCTCTTTCAGCTAGTATAAAAATATGGAGAGCTTGGTGATGGAACCCTATGATTCCTTTCTTTGGTAGTATTCAGCAGTCAGATAATTTAAAAGAGGTTATATACATCAATTAGTTTTGCCAGGAAAAAACTCCAGTATGGATTTTGTACCCTTGATAAAATATTATTATCATTATCATCTTTGATTTAGAAGTGCAACAGATTTTACAGCCCTTTACTATAAAGAGCAGTAAATTAATCTAATAAAAATACAAATGGTCGAGCAGACGTGCTCTGGTGGAGCTCCCCAAGACTTTCATGATTTCAGCAACTTTTACTGGAGTTTCCACCTAGAAAACCCTTTACTGGAGTTCCTGCGGGGCTGGCTACTACGTGGATTGCTCTGGGGCCCGTTTCTGTCCCCCCCCCCGGGGTGCAGCTGAGATTTTCTGTGGTTTTATTTTCGGGCCTGGTCGGCTGTCAGCCATTTTGCAGCCTACCCTGTATTGCCTGTCGGGTCTCCAGCTTCCCCCTGTGTCGGGCGCTCGTTGGTTGCGAGCAGTGAAGATGGAGGGCCCCCATCTTCCGACTGTGACTGAGGTCCCCTTGATGAGATGGGAACGGGAGTGTACGGCGTGGCAGGACTGGGAGCGCCCCCCCCCCAGTGAGCGGAATGGAGGCGATGTTTGCAGACCTGGAACGGTGCTTGAAGTGGAGGCCGGAGGAGGAGGGAAAACCACTTTTATGCGGTTCTTGGCGTCGACTACTGACCGTATTGACGGTTGGCCAGATGCCTGCGGATTCAGAGTTTGAAGAGGAGAGGACCGGGGTGCTTATCGGACGATCGGCGTATAAAGATCCTATTGAGGAGGAGGTTCCGCACAGCGCTGATTTGACACGACCGGCTTCTGAGTCGGGCTCGAGCTGCCTGATGACCGGGGGGATCCCTGAGTCACGAGGAGACAGTGCTGCCTGCGTGGACCCTGATGAGCTGACGGTCGCTGAGAGAATGGAGGTGACCGCGTCTGTGAGGTCTGTGGTGAAGGCAAAGGGAAGCGGAGGCCTAGCTGCCGAAGAATGGATGTACTGACCTTGTTTCAAGTTACTGGGTTGTGCGGCCCCGGGAGAGCCATGGAGGCAGAACATACGTGACCCGTACCCTTCCCGATGTGCCATCCACGCGAATGGCGGTGCCCCTGCATTGCCTGCATTACGAGAGGTATCATTTCGGGATGCGGGCTGAAAGACCTTTTGCGGTGAAGTTTCCTCCAAATTTTTATTTTAATTTTATACTGATTTCTCTGATCGCCCATCGAAAACCCCCCCTTTTGCTTTCATTTCCTTTAATTAGCTCTGTTTTTCTGAGGAAATTTTTATTTTTACCCCCCCTCTTTTTTCGTTCCGAATTTTGAGACACTTTTGAGGACTCTTTATTTGCTGACTTTCTGATTTCACTGAGCCGTAATATGCGATACATTTTATTTTATTCCCTCACCCCCCATGTTGAGACTTTGATTTTTCTTTTTGGCGGCAAGACCCCCCCTCCCCCTTTGATTCTGTGTATCTTATCCATTTTCCCCCTTGTTTTATGCTGCTCAGAGACACTTCGGATATTATTTTTTTCTTTTTTCCTGCTGACATTCCCTGGATGGGGATAAATTTGAGACTTCTGATTTTTCTCTTACTCTTATTTTTGTATTCTTCTGAAGCCCTTTTGATGGCTATCGTTACTACTCCCCCCCCCCCGTTTTCTGAAATCCGGCCGATTTTTCATATGACCCCCCCACTTTTGTTATTTTCTACCGAAGTGCTTATGTTGATAACATTACCTGTGGCCCTGCGAGGCCCTCACTCTGTTTATATGATGCCTTCATTTCAAAATAAAATTTTTAAATATATATAAAAAAAAAAAATGGTCTTGTGAGAATCTGGAAACTGTTAGTCACGAGTACGGTCGACCGGAGAATAAAGCATGTTATGTTCATGTGAGTAGTTATTGATTAATCCGTGTTTCTAACTGTGGTCAGAGCGACCACTAACAGGTCCTACAAAACAGAGACAGAGATCAAAGGTGTAGAGGACCCTACTCAAATGAGCTTATATTACTTACAACGTCTATAATTACAAGTTTTTATTATGATAGGGTCACCTGTTATGTGTGAATATATTTGGAGGATATCAGCATGTGATTACCATACTCTACGCGTTATTTCTTTTTACATGGGTTTAGTAGAATTGACAATTGTTATATAACTTTTAAGTGCCAAATCGTGTTCTGTAGAACAGAAAATATCAGGGTTAGTGGATTAGTAATTCAAAACCGACTGTGATTTATTGATAAGACCTTTGACTTCCATTTTTGCTTCACGTCAAGATACACATCATACAGTTCATCAATTTCTCGAACAGAGGCTTCTGGGGTTGTATGCAGGGGGATGATAACAAACTCTTTCACTTCTTCCTCAATTAAAAAGAGAAATAACCACTGTTGATGAACAGGAAACTATACATTTTTTATCAGGTTTCCAGTTGAGTAAAACAGGGGACCTTCATTGGTCTATATTGAAAAACGTTTGTAAGAACTGAAATCAAGCAGGATTTGTTTCCCATAAAAAAAACAAATCCTGAGCTCCTTCCGTACTTAATTTAATGCTTTATAATGGCAGTACTTGAATGCTTATATGACATTTCACAGCATGCACCTGTCTTTGGAATGCCAATTCAGTGTCTTTTTACAATTTTTTTTATATTTACTTCATGACTCAAAGTTGTTTTATGAATGGTGCATAACACAAACTGTTTACATAGTTCTTTCTTTGTTCTGTTTGATGATAATGTGTGTTTAATCTGATTTCAAGGACATTATGAATTTACTGCAGTAATTCCATTTTAATAGTAGTTTAACAAAAATCCATAGAAGACAAACAATACCTATAGTCCCTTAGTAGTGATTGGTCTCCACACACCTCCAATGGGCATAGTGTCTCTCATGAACATGGGAAAGGTGGTAAGTTACTGCGTCAGATATGGTATTAGAAGATGTGACCAGGGTGTTTATAAACAAGAGAGGGCTTATGTTTTACTGTATAGATGTCTGCAAGTGGGTCTGACTTCTAATGAAACACTTTTAAGGGTGACTATTAGTCATCTGTGCTTGTTCCATAGTTAACCACACCTCCAAGTATTTTGTGATACTGTATATATTCATGGGTCAAAAAAACCCACTTTAAACTGCACTTTTGGTTTGTATTATGACCTGAAAGTCTGGATTAGCCATTCTTCACTTTCGCTGTCCTCCGCTTCTATAACTTAATCGCTTTTGTTGCCACTTGTTCTCTACACTGCATTTTAGGGTCTGCTACAAATAATACTTATGGGGTTATTCACATTTTGGTGCTCTGCTGTTCCCCGCACTTCGGGGAATCAAATTTCCCCACCCTGTGGTGAATTCACCATTCACCGCAGGGTCCCCGAAGGTCAGGGAATTGGCTGTCGAATGCCACCACCAACCTGCCGCAAACCCATTGCCTGCCACTGCCAACCTGCCGCAAACCCGTCGCCTGCCACCGCAAACCTGCCAGAGGGCCGCCAAACTCAGCTGATGAGTCCCTGAGCAAAGCGCCGACCAGCTGCAAAAAAAAGCCGTCAAGCTGCCGAGCACAGCGCCGACCAGCCGCAAAAAAAGCCGACAAGCCATCGCACACAGCGCCGAACAGCCGCAGAAGAAAGTCGACAAGCTGCCAAACAGGGGAAAAAAAACATCAGAACAATACGCTTGAAAGTGTCAAAATTGAAGCACAATTTGGAAAAACCGGGAAAGAAGTTTTGCCGAAAATGCCTAAAAAATCCTGAAAAAGTAAAATAAAGAGACTTTTTACTACAGATTAAAATCATAAACGGTTTATTAGATATTGTATAGAAACGGGAATGTTTTTAACATTGAAGCCTATGGGGTTCTGTAACGTTGGGGGCTTCCAGCCCTACCTGTGTGCTTGAGGACAGCAAGTCTGATGCTGCTCGCTGACCACTGCCCGGTTTAAATGGAGACAGGCAGGGAGGTGATTGCACGAGGTGTGGCTTGAGTGGGGGGCGTGGTCTGGTGAAGGTCTTTAAAAACCCTCAGTATAGTTTCAGAAGTTGCCAGATCGTGGTTATCCATACCTGAGCTCCTTGTATCTGACTGATATATTGATTTAACCTGTTATTGACCTCTGCTTGTGTTCTGACCATTCTGCCTTCTGTTGCCCTAGACTATTTTCTTGTACTACGCTACTGCTCTGATACCGACCCGGCTATTCCATTTGACCATTCTGAACTCTGTATTCCTGATTCTGGCTTGGCTAACTCCTCTCCGTATTGTTAACCCTTTTCTGTCTAGCTAGTTTACCTGGCCAATTCTAAGGACCAGACAGATAGGGATCATTCACAGCTACACTGTTGGTAGCTTCTGGGTTTTGTGGAGTGTTGGGGGTTAAGTACTGCGTGGTGGGATCCGGGAACCGTGACATTACGATCTGGCCAATATGGATCCCGCAGATTTAACACAGCACTTGGCTAACTTTGTATCCAGACAGGATGAGCAGGATCATAGGATGGATCAGTTTGCCATTGCCTTACAAACTATCCTGAATCGTACTGCACACCTGGAACCAGTTGGGGTTGCACCCCCGCCTGCTATACCTGTGCCCCCTGTCGTTCAGACATCCCAGGTACACATGACCGCTCCTATGAGGTTTGACGGTACTCCCTCTGAGTGCCGGGGATTTTTGGTCCATGTGGATATTCATTTTAAATTAAATCCACAAATGTTTTTCTCTGACATTGCCAAAGTGGGGTTTATTATTAACCATCTGTCTGGCAGAGCGTTGACATGGGCGACTCCTTTATGGGAGGCAGAAAGACCTATTGTACGGGATTATAAAGAATTCATAGCCGAGTTACAACGTACATTTAATCCTACCAGAAAGGCCACGATAGCCGGCAAATCTTGTTCCGCATACATCAAGGGAACAGGACTGTGTCTGATTATGCCATAGAATTTAAAACCTTAATTTCTGATGTGAACTGGACAAATGAGACACTGGTTCTGGCTTTTATGGAGGGGTTATCAGAGTCGTTGATGCATGAATTAGCTCCACGTAAACTACCTGAGGTATTGTGTGAACTCATTGATTACTGTATAGATCTGGATAATCAGATAAGGGATAGAAGGACTCCAAGAGAGAGACCCAAGAGACCATTACCTAGGTTGGCCCCTGTCTTTCAAGCACCACCCAGAGAGTTATCTCCTCCCTCAGAGCCTATGCAACTAGGCCGTACTAGGCTTACAGAGGAGGAGAGAACAAGGCGTTTTCGTGAGGGATTGTGCCTGTATTGTGGTTTGGAGGGACATGTACGATTTCAATGTCCTACTCGCCCTAAACTGCATGATAAGCCGGAAAAACTACCGCACCTAAGGCAGCTGAGGAGACAGGCCTTGGGTGTGACATGCATGTCTCCTATCAAAGACACTAAACTTATGTTACCAGTATCCTTGGCTTGGGAGACCAAGACCACACATAACACCGCTTTTGTGGATTCTGGGGCTGCTGGTAACTTTATTGATGTTAACTACGCTTCTTCCATTTCTCTACCTCTGGTTGTAAGAGAGACACCCTTAGCCGTTGAAGCCATAGATGGCAGGCCGTTATCCTGCCCTAGGATTACTCACGATACGATTACAGTAGTTCTTACTACTGGTCTCTTGCATAAAGAAAAGATCATATTCCAAGTTATCCACTCACCTTCCAATCCTGTTGTACTTGGTTTCCCCTGGTTGGTGGAACACAATCCCGTTATTGATTGGGTTAAAGGAGAGATACTGTCTTGGAGTTCTGCATGTTTTGGGACTTGTTTAATACCCATTCAGCATGTCGGTGCCCTGAACACACCCACAGCCCCCCATTGTCTACTGAAGTTCCTGAACAATATGCAGACCTCAGGGCTGTATTTGATAAAAGAGAGGCAGACAAACTACCTCCACATAGACCATATGATTGTGCTATTGATATTCATCCGGGTACCATGCCTCCTCGAGGCAAAGTATATCCTCTTTCCATAAAGGAGAACCAAATTATGGAGGAGTATATCAAGGAGAATTTGGAGAGAGGTTTTATCCGACGTTCCTCTTCTCCAGCAGGGGCTGGATTCTTTTTTGTGTCGAAAAAAGAGGGAGATTTACGCCCGTGTATTGATTATAGGGGACTTAACAAGATCACCATTAAGAACGTGTACCCTATCCCTCTCATATCGGAACTGTTCGACAGGTTAAGAGGTTCAGCAGTATACACTAAACTTGATTTAAGAGGAGCTTACAATTTGATACGCATAAAAGAGGGGCATGAGTGGAAAACAGCATTTAACACCAGGAGTGGGCATTATGAATACTTGGTCATGCCTTTCGGTCTTTGTAATGCTCCAGCGGTATTCCAGGATTTTATTAATGATGTGCTCAGAGATTTCTTGCAAACCTTTGTTATAGTATACCTAGACGATATATTGATTTACTCTCCCGATCTGAAAACCCACCATGCACATGTCAGACAGGTATTAGCTAAATTACTGGACAATGGTCTTTATTGCAAACTAGAGAAGTGTTTATTCGACATTACTACTGTGAAATTCCTTGGGTACATTATCACTCCAGAGGGTTTTGAGATGGATCCTTCTAAACTCACGGCCATCTCAGAATGGCCTCTTCCTCAAGGTCTCAAAGCCATACAGAGGTTTCTGGGGTTTTCTAACTATTATAGGAGATTTATCAAGAATTATTCCGCTATAGTAGCCTCTCCTATCATTAATATGACACGTAAAGGTCTGAAGTACCAGATCTGGTCTTCTCAATCTAAACAAGCATTCGAAGCCCTCAAACAGGCTTTCACTTCCGCTCCCGTGTTACGGCATCCTGATCCCAGGATTCCGTTTATTCTTGAGGTTGATGCTTCTGAGATAGGCATTGGGGCTGTCCTGTCTCAAAGAGAATCTCCAGGGAAACCACTACATCCTTGTGGGTTCTTTTCAAGAAAATTATCACCAGCAGAACGCAATTATGATATTGGCAACAGAGAATTGCTTGCTATTGTGTCTGCCCTGTCAGAGTGGAGACATTTGTTGGAAGGTACTCTTGATCCTTTGTTGATAATCACTGATCATAAGAACCTTACGTACATCGGGGATGCTAAACGTTTGAACTCGAGACAGGCCAGGTGGTCATTGCTACTGTCTCGGTTTAATTTTGTATTGACTTACAGACCAGGTGACCGCAATGTAAAGGCTGATGCCTTATCTCGTCAATATGACCCATATGAATCTAATACACAAGACCACAATCCTATAGTTCCTCCTGAACGTATTGTGGCTTCCACAGTCTTGTCTGTCTCCTCGCCTTTCCTGGAACGCCTCCAGGCAGCTCAAGTGGGGGCTCCACCTGACAAGCCTCCAGATATGTTGTTTGTACCCGAAAAGGAAAGACAAGAATTACTCATCATGTTTCATGATTCTAAACCAGCAGGTCATCCTGGTATTACTAAGACTCTTACCAGTATTTCCAGACAGTTTGGTGGCCCACCATGCGACAGGACGTACGCCTGTTTGTTTTGGCTTGTCAAGTCTGTGCCAGAAGCAAAACCAGTAAAACCTTGCCTGTCGGTCTATTGCAGCCTTTACCCATGCCTAAGAGGCCTTGGTCTCATCTATCTATGGATTTTATTGTGGACTTGCCGAAGTCCAAAGGTCATACTGTGGTTCTGACAGTTGTAGACCGCTTCTCCAAAATGGCTCATTTTGTCCCTTTACCTAAGCTTCCTACAGCCAAAGAACTGGCGGTTGTCTTTGCTAGAGAGATTGTACGAATACATGGGGTTCCATCTGAAATAGTCTCTGACAGAGGAGCTCAGTTCGTCTCTCGTTTCTGGAGGGTTTTCTGTGCGGAGATGGGGGTGCGATTGGCCTTCTCTTCAGCATACCATCCACAAACCAATGGGGCAGCAGAGAGGGCAAATCAGGGTCTCGAGCAGTACATACGTTGCTTTACCACACAACAACAAGACAATTGGTCGGAGTTGTTGCCCTGGGCTGAGTATGCACGTAATAACGCCGTTAATGAGACCACTGGCCACTCTCCTTTTTCTGCTATCTATGTTTTTTTCCCTCCGGCTCTACCGCTTCAGTTTACTGAACAGGCCATCCCGGCCTCGATGACCATCTCACTCAACTACAAGAGATTTGGAGACAGATTCGCGTAAATATGGAGCGCAATGTTGCTGTCCAGAAACGCAAGGCTGACAGGCATAGGTTACAAGCTCCCTCCTATAACGTGGGGGATAGAGTTTGGTTGTCTACTAGGAACGTGAAGTTACGGGTGCTTCTATGAAAATGGCACCTCGGTTTATTGGTCCATATAAGATCATTCGCCGCGTTAACCCTGTGGCTTATGCTCTTGCCCTTCCTAAACATCTTCGCTTGCACAACGTCTTTCACACCTCCCTACTGAAACTTTGTTGTGTAACAGGTACACGCGGGTCGTTCCTCCTCCTCCACCTGTTCAGGTTGATGGTGAATCAGAGTATGAGGTTAGGAGGGTTTTGGATTCTAGGCTGTGCAGGGGTGTTCTGCAGTACTTGGTCGATTGGGTGGGCTATGGCCCGGAAGACCGGTCCTGGATTCCAGCTTCCGACATGTCTGCCTCTAGGTTGGTCAGGGCGTTCCATGCCTCGCACCCCGATCGCCCTGGTGGTCGTATTGCCGCTCGTCCTGTTGGTCGTCCGGTGGCCTCCCGTGGAGAAGGGGGTACTGTAACATTGGGGGCTTCCAGCCCTACCTGTGTGCTTGAGGACAGCAAGTCTGATGCTGCTCGCTGACCACTGCGCCGGTTTAAATGGAGACAGGCAGGGAGGTGATTGCACGAGGTGTGGCTTGAGTGGGGGCGTGGTCTGGTGAAGGTCTTTAAAAAACCCTCAGTATAGTTTCAGAAGTTGCCAGATCGTGGTTATCCATACCTGAGCTCCTTGTACCTGACTGATATATTGATTTAACCTGTTATTGACCTCTGCTTGTGTTCTGACCATTCTGCCTTCTGTTGCCCTAGAACTATTTTCTTGTACTACGCTACTGCTCTGATACCGACCGGCTATTCCATTTGACCATTCTGAACTCTGTATTCCTGATTCTGGCTCGGCTGACTCCTCTCCGTATTGTTAACCCTTTTCTGTCTAGCTAGTTTACCTGGCCAATTCTAAGGACCAGACAGATAGGGATCATTCACAGCTACACTGTTGGTAGCTTCTGGGTTTTGTGGAGTGTTGGGGGTTAAGTACTGCGTGGTGGGATCCGGGAACCGTGACAGGTTCGCCTGAACAACCCTGCTGAATGAAACCACCAAACCACCGAATTTTCACTACTGTTCAGTGGTCTCTGAATAGATTAACTATTGCTTCTCTATGGGGAATTTCACTGCCTTCGAACAGCACCGTACTTGCTTGCAGTTCGTCAAAATATGAATAGCCGAATGGCCACAAAAGTGCACCTTACAGGGAAATTTTGGGGACAGATCAACTCTCTCTGAATAACCCCTTTAATATTTTGATTACTACAATGTGTATCTAACTCTGGCCGTTCAGATTCAAGGACCTTTGTGATGTAGAAGATATTCAAGAAAATGTCTACCAAATAATCTGTTGCAAAGATGCCTGTTTTCTTAAATATATACTTTTAGAATATATACTTAATGATAAGCAATGCATACAGAAAGTCTGGAATGTCCATGCCCCGCTGCGTAAAGTGTGAGTCAAAGGGGCTCATCTCCCCTGGGTTACAGCTGATCTTACACAAATGTACCAGCTAAGAGATTCACTGTGGTCAAATTTCAAGAGTACTGGTTCCATGAACGATCACTGTGAATACCGACAATGCCGGAATGCATGCACAAAACAAACAAAAATGGCTAAAGCCAAATACTTCTAGGGTTTGATATGTTATTGTTTAAATTTTCATTGAAATTTTTGGAAAATCATAAGTAACATGCAAGCAACATCCACTCCCAACTGGCTGCTGTCAAAGTAAATGGCCAAACCCTGCAACACCCCCTAGATGTAGCAAATGCCTTTAATAATTATTTTGTTGGATGCGCCATCACCCTGATTGCTAAGCTAACGAATGACACAACTACAGAAATAGAAGATTGTGGTGAACAAAGCGCTTCCTTCTGAAGAACAGGAGTTCCCTTCAAGTGGGACAAAGTTCTTGCTCTATAAATTCACTTATGGTTTGGAGCGGTCTTCAGCCCTCAAAGAAAGCATAAACATAATACAAGACATGGTGTAGCCTGTAATACCAGTAGAGCTCCCCAAATGGTATATAGAGGTTACACTCACGTGGTCATGTGTCACCCCTCAGACACTAGATGAATATGTATAATATGGAGATACCGGATCACCCTCTGATGTTTGTTTGAGATCCTTCCTTGGTAAAATAAAGGTGCAGCAGCAGGACCATCAATCAGGAGATTTAAAAAATGTATTCCATAAAATTGATATAAAATGCAATAAAACAATGCTGAGAGGGGGCGTGCCCGGACCGTTGGACAAGATGGACGCACACTGAGAGAGCTCCGTCCTAACCTCCGACAGTAAGCCTTCCAGCTCCGCACACGCCTGATTATGGTCCGCACCAAAAGGCTCACAAGCGGCAAGACGACCCCTGTTACCCCATCCCGTCCCGCGGAGCGTCCCCTGGACGTGTATTTACGCCCCACTCCAGGACGAGCTTCGAGTCCGCGGCCTACTAAGATGGCGGACGCCCACGTGCCTGCACCAGACCCGACAGCGGCAATCGCCCGCTTGGAACTTCGGCTGGAATCGATATTGGCGGGGTTGCCCACGAAAACAGACCTCGTGGAGATGCTGTCCGACTTGAGAGGCTCATTCAGCCGCGACGTGGAGGAGGTGAGGGGCGAGGTGGCGGCCCTGACCAACCGAGTGACCCACCTGGAGCGGACGGGGCCTGGGCCCACCCCTGGACGGGCCGCCGACCTCTCCGGCATCCGCCGACACATCGACGACCTTGACAACCGCGGCAGGAGGTGCAACATCCGGGTGCGCGGCCTCCGGGAAATGGAGCCTCCGGAGCAGCTGGACTGCGTCCTGGGCCGCTTCTTTACGCGGATCCTAGGAGAAGAGGTATGCCCCGCGCGAGACATCGCACGTGCCCACCGAGCGCTGCGGCCGAGGCCCCAAGAGGGAGAACCCCCGAGGGATATCGTCTGTTGTTTTGCCGCCTACAAGACGAAAGAGAAAATCATGCTCCGCGCTCGTACCTCCAGGACATGGCATTTTGAGGGCCTAGCTCTAGAGGTCTTCCACGACTTGACGCCATACACACTGGCGGCGCGCCGCCATCTTCGCCCTATCACTCAGGCCCTACGACAGAGGAACGTCCCATATCGATGGGGCTTCCCTTTCGCCCTTACCGTCCGCCTAGATGGCGAAACCCACGCCATCCACTGTCCTGGAGATGTCCCCTATTTCCTAGAAGCCCTTCGCATACCTCCGCTCGAGATACCGGACTGGGAGAGGGGGGAGCTATGGAGCGGCGGTGCGATGCCCAGACCACGGCGCCCGCCGAGACGCCGCCGGAGCGGAGAGGCCCCTGCTGCAGATGCACCTGAACATCCATGAGACCGTCATACGAGATGTGGGAGCTCGACTCGACCGCCTTGCTGACCGGCGCTACCCCGAGCCCTGGCTTGATGGCGCCCCTTCCACTACACCCCGACATGCGATGCCTACTAACTGCCGGAGATGATGGGGTTACACGCCTAACAGGCCGCTGGACATAAGCCTTCACCACAGCACGGTGTCTGGGTGGCGCCATGGACGAACTGAGACATCACTCTATCAATCGGAGACCACCCGCAGCCTCAGTCCCCCTGAAGTTGCACGAGTTTCGTGCGCTGCGGCGTTTGACTCCCTCATCTCGTCACACCAGACACGTGGTGCCATCCACCTTTCTCCCCCACCTTGAAAGCGCTTGTTTTGCGGCACCGGTGTTGCACTCCTGGTGCCACAATGGACGAACTGTACTAATATATTTTTTCTAGACCGGCGGACCTGCGGTGCCGCCATCGCCCGCTCGGTAACGCTCCGCCAGAGACGAAGCGCTGCTCTTACTTGTTCAGTACTGATTTGCGGGGCACCCAATACTGTATCGCTCGTCCAATATTATTCCGCTAGACATGCATTGTCGTTCTCATCCGTTCATTACTAAGTCGCTGGAACTGTGGGACCGCTCAGTATTAATTCGCTGGTAGTGCGGTGTCGTTATCTCTCGCTCAGTATTAACTCGCTAGTAATGCAATGTCGTTATCTCTCGCTCAGTATTAACTCGCTAGTAATGCAATGTCGTTATCTCTCGCTCAGTATTAACTCGCTAGTAATGCAGTGTCGTTATCTCTCGCTCAGTATTAATTTGCTGGTAGTGCAGTGTTGTTATCTCTCGCTCAGCATTAATTCACTGGTAATGCAATGTCATTCTCACTTGCTCAGTATTAACCTGCTGGGGACGCAGTGTCGTTATCTCTCGCTCAGTATTAACTCGCTGGTGGTGCAGTGTCGTTATCTCTCGCTCAGTATTAATTCGCTGGTAATGCGATGTCATTCTCACTTGCTCAGTATTAACCTGCTGGTAATGCAATGTCATTCTCACTTGCTCAGTATTAACCTGCTGGTAATGTGATATCATTCTCACTTGCTCAGTATTAGCCCGCTGGTGGTGCAGTGCCGTTAGTATTGCAATGTTGTTGTCACTCGCTCAGTGCTGATTCGCTGAAAATGCCGCTACCCCCCCATTTAACATTACCTCGCCGGACACGCGTCTCCATTATCAATCGTACGGCCTTACTCCGCTGGAAACTTAACCTCGCTACCACTCGCACAGCATTAACCAGCGGGAAATATAGTGCCGGCGGTGACCGTGATGTCACCGGTCTGGTTTTAACGCGCTGATAACCCAGTCACTACGCGACTTAACTGCGAACCCGTTATCGCTTGCTCGCCTTTCCGGCTCTGATCACGCGTCCCTGCGGCCCCCCCTCTCTCACATTAAGATGCGTGGCGGCGGCGGCGCCCTTGTACCCACTACAACTTTGCAGCACTGGCTATGTGACCCCTCTCCGGTGACACCACGCTGGAGATGCGACGTTGCACCCCCCCCTTTCCACCCTATCGCAGCGGGTGAGGGCGGCGCCGTAGTCCACACGGTCTATGCAAGCCCGAGTTGTGTTACCGGCGACACTGCCATGGGCTGGTGGCGCCGGACGAGCGAGGTGTTGGTCGGGCTGCCGCGAGGGGACGGGTGTGTTCTGCGGAACTTCTGTGAACCGTTCTCGGCTACATAGCCTAAGACTACGCTCCTTGGCGCAATGCTTTCTATTGCTTGGTACCTGTCGGAGGGGAAGACTCTCCTCAGACGACTGTTCTTACCTCTATTGGTAGTTTTGGTGATTTTCGGAACCGCTGTGGCGTCCTGTCAGGTCTAGCGGCTCCACGCACGACCCCCACGGACTGGGCACCCTTGTACAGTCGGAGAGTGCATCGCTGGCCCCTGCCTGCTCTGCAGTGTGTGGGGACTCGACCCTCTCTTGACCGGTGCCTATAGCCCCACTCCTGACCCTACCCTCCGGGTGGGTCACATCCGTCTCTCCTACACTCCTGAGAGACCACCCTTCCATACTCCTACCCCTTCTCCTCCCCCCCACACTTTTAACCGATACACCTACGCTACCTAGCCTGATCCCCCCCTCCCTGCTACCCCATTGGTGACACCCCCCCCTTTTTTTTTTTCTTTCTTTCTTTCTTCTCTCTTTTCTCTCCCCTTGCTTCTTTCCCTCCCTCTCTCTCCTCCCCCCCCTTTTTTTTTTTCTCACTCCAGATTTCCCCACTCTTTTTCCTCCCACTCTACCTTACACCCCCCCCCATCACTTCCTCTCCCCTCCTCTGGTCTTCCGTAATAATACACACGTTTCCTGACCGGGACATGGCGGGTCGGGCGGCGGCTCTGGTGCCGGTGGACCTCAGGGTGGTGAGCTACAATGTTCGTGGACTGAACGGGCCGGAGAAACGGAGGCGCCTCCTCCGGGACCTCGCCACGCTTCGGACTTCGGTCGCCTTTTTGCAGGAGACCCATTTTTGCTCGACCTCCCCACCGGCCCTCCGTGATAGACGTTTCCCGACGGGATATTTCGACCATAATCCCACCTCCAAATCCAGAGGGACGGCGATACTGTTCGCCAACTCTGTTCCGTTCCAGCTACAGGACTCCCACACTGCAGGAGATGGCAGGTGCATATTCGTCAAGGGTGACGTGGCTGGATCCAAATACACTTTTGCGAACCTATACCTACCCAACACCAACCAACACAAATACCTGGCCAAAGCGCTATGCACCCTGGAAGCCTTTGCTGAAGGGATGCTCATCCTAGGGGGAGATTTCAACATCCCTATGAACCCTAAAGAAGATTCCTCATCTGCACTCCACCGGATCCCCAGACGAACTCTACGCCGCATACACCTATCACTTCAAGCACTGCGACTGGTGGATGTCTGGAGAGCGCACCACCCCTCTACGCGAGACTACACCTACTTCTCCTCGGTACACAACACTTATACTAGGTTGGACTATTTCTACGTCCCCCAATACAACCTACCCCTGATACGATCGGCTGAAATTCAGGCCACCACTTGGTCGGACCACGCTCCGGTGGTTATAACCGTTGCTTCTCCCCTACTCCGACCCCGGGAAGGCTCCTGGCAACTGAACACTTCACTACTGACGGATCCACTGCTCGTGTCCGAGATCCAAGAATCCATTAAGACCTACTTCAGCGACAACAGGGACGGGGCTGTGCCTCCCCCCACGGTGTGGGAAGCCCACAAGGCGGTGCTCCGGGGCCGCCTGATCTCGCTCGCCTCATGTAAAGCTCGCGAACGTCGGAAGGAGATAGAAGAACTCCACACGGAGATCAGACAGCTAGAAATCGAACACCAACTGACAGGCGATGCGGTCACATACACCCGCCTTCTGCACTCCCGAACCCAACTCGCGAACACGCTCAACCCGAGGCTACAACGGGCAATGCTTCAGACTAAGTGCTACTTCGCGCTACATGAGGACAAGCCGGGTCGTCTCCTGGCCCGTCTCTTGCGACAGAGACGGCGCCAGACTTACATCCCAACGGTCCGCCCCGCTGCTGGACCCCCGACGTTGGACCCGACTGAAATTGTCCGAGCTTTTCGAGACTACTACTCGTCTCTATACCACTCCGTGGAGGAGGCAGGCACGCCTTCCTCTCAATCTCTTGCAGACTATCTCGCGACACGGATACCCCACCGCCTTACAGACGAGCAGCGTGCACCGCTTGGACTCCCTTTCACCGCTGAAGAGATCACACAAACCATCAAACGTCAGAAGAACGGCAAGACCCCGGGCCCGGACGGCTTCCCGGCCCTATACTACAAACGCTTCGGACAGATTCTGACCCCTCATATGGCAGAGACCTTCAATGCCTTGATTTCCGACCACTCCTTCCACCCCCATTCTCTGGCCGCAACGATTGTGGTGATCCCCAAGGAAGGGAAAGACCCCCAACTATGCTCCAGCTATAGACCCATCTCGCTTCTCAACAGCGACCTTAAGATATTTGCCGCGGCCCTCGCGAGACGTCTTCAGCCTGTGCTTCCCAGCCTGGTGAGGAAGGACCAGGTGGGCTTCATCCCGGCTCGAGAGGCCAGAGACGGCACAATCCGGACCCTGAACGTAATGCAACGAGCGCGACTTTCCGAAACGCCCATGCTACTGCTGTCCACGGACGCCGAAAAGGCGTTCGACCGGGTATCGTGGCCCTTTATGTTCGCCACATTGAGAGCGATGAATCTACCTCTGAAGTTTATTACGTGGATCGCATCTCTTTATAGCGCCCCTAACGCCAAGGTCAGGGTGAATGGTATCTCATCAGAGTCCCTTCAGATCCGAAACGGGACCAGACAAGGCTGCCCGCTATCGCCAATCCTCTTCGCGCTGGCATTGGAACCCTTCTTGGAATCTATACGAAGTAACACCTCTATCCCAGGTCTGGAAGGCACCTCCTACACCCATAAGGTTTCAGCCTATGCTGACGACCTCCTCTTTTACGTCCCTGATCCCTTAACGACGCTCCCGATAATCGTGGAGGAATTTCGTCTCTATGGCCACTTGGCCAACCTTAAACTAAACATGGACAAATCGGAAATATTGAACCTCAGCGTCCCTGAGGCTATGGAACGAATTCTCCGACGTACACACCCCTTTGTCTGGTGCTCTTCGCGATTGAAATATCTGGGCCTTTGGCTGACACGGTCCCCACATGACCTCTTCAAAGAAAACTTCCCACCTTTATGGGCTGCAATCTGCCGAGACCTGACGAGCTGGAAACCGTTGAAAGTGTCCTGGATTGGGAAAATAAACATTCTTAAGATGAACACCCTGCCGCGCCTGCTCTACCTATTCCAGACCCTGCCAATACATGTTCCCCCCACCTTCTTGGCGGAGATCCAATCCTACTGCTCTCGCTTCGTCTGGAGCTCGGGCCGAGCACGTGTCAATCGACACACCTTGTCCCGCCCTAAGTCGGCTGGCGGACTTGCCTTACCAGACTTCACCCTCTACTACCAAGCTGCGCACCTGGTCCGAGTGGTGGAGTGGTCCACGGGGGGCCGGCGGGCGCTGTGGCAGGACTTGGAGTGGGGCGCCACCCCTCTTCGAGCTGGAGTACTGCCCTGGATTGCCCCTAAACATCGCTCTCCCCTCCTGCAGGCCCACCCATTCATTGGTGCTACACTTCGGACTTGGAAATCTGTCCTTCGCCGGCGCCCCCTCTCCTCGTACCCCTCCCCCATGCTCCCGCTCTCCGGTAACCCAGACTTCTCAGTAGGGGTTCACCCTTGTCTACGACGGCGACTGGAACCATCAACTGCTTTAAAGGCCTTGCACTTTCTTTCGGGTCCAGACCTACTTCCCCCATGGGATCGACCCAGCCAGACCACGGCCCCATCCCCCTTGGAGCGCTTTAACTTCTCTCAAATCTCACACTATCTGCTCTCGCTCCCCGCCCGGCACCGGTTGCTCCGGCCCCCCACGCCCTTTGAAACTCTTTGCCTGGCCGGGAGGCCTCTGCGCCACGGCGTCTCCGTTATCTATGGCCTGCTGCAGATCTCTCCGGCTCCGGACCCTCCGTCTTTTGAGCACACATGGGAACGGATGCTCGACATCACGATAGCCGAGGAACAGTGGCGGGACACGTATGAATTCACACATCACGGATCTCCCCAGACGCGCTTACAGTCCACCTCGTATAAACTTCTCACCCTCTGGTATAGTACACCCTCGCTCCTCTTTCGAATGGGCTTACGCATCACTCCGAATTGCTGGAGGTGCGATGACCCGCGGGGCACTTATCTGCACGTTTGGTGGGAATGCCCCGTCATCTCTCCCTTCTGGCGCCTGGTGCGGGATACGGTGACGACGGTCACGGACCTTGACCTGCCACTTACCCCGGAAACATTCCTCCTCACACACGTCCGTTGCCCAGTGACCACCTTTAAGAGATCGGTAGCGCTGCCGATGCTTATGACGGCACGCCTGATTATTGCTCGCTCCTGGAGATCAGAGTCACCTCCCTCCTACCGCGACTGGCTGGCAAGAATGGAGGAGGTGCGGAACCAGGAGGACCTGGTTGCTCGGACAGAGGGAAAACTGGAGGCACACCTGCACAAATGGTACCACTGGTGCGCGTACCTACCTTCCGCGGAATGCCGGGACCGTGCCGGAACGTGAGGACCGTGGCGGATGATCGACCTTCTGGCTGCCCTCCCTCCGGTCCTTGGGGGCCTCCGGCCTTCCGGTCGCCGCCGCCGCCCCCCCCCCCTTCGGGTTGCGGGTTGACTACGCAAACGGTCTGCCCACCGCGACCGGGTTACGGTCTGATCCGTCCTCCCCCCCCTTTTTTTTTTTTCCCTTTTTCTTTCTCTCCTTTCTTCTGTCTGTTACCTCTTTTCCCTCTCTTATCTCCCCCCCTTCCCCTCTCTTCAGCTCCTATCCCATACCCACCCTTCCCCACCCAGATACTCGCTCCACCCCCCCCCCGCTCCTCCCCATATACCGTCCCTGACACCGCTCATCCTCTACCCAACACATACTCATCTCAGAGACCGGCCCTCCCCCAACTGCTTGACTAGAGCCAAATACAACCACACCCTTTGCCGAACTGACACCCCCGTGCCCTTCCGCCCTGTAGATGCCCATGAGATCTGCCATGACGCTCAGCGGACTTCGATAAGTTATATCACCCATACCCTTTACATGATGTTTTCTCTTTGTTACCCTGCATGTATCTGCACTGTACATAAACGTTTAATTCTTGATGGCAATGTTCTGTACCATATAGACACTTATTGCTGTGTATATGACTTTATTTGTTTAGCTTTGAATAAAAAAAAAAAAAAAAAAAAAAACAATGCTGAAATGTGTTTCGCTATAAATCGCTTCCTCAGTCAGCAAAAAGTATAATTTAAAAGTCCTGCAGTGTCCTTATATATTCTACCAACTACTTTCAATTGGCGAAATGAAAGTGAAAGGCTTCCGACGTTCAACGGTGCTTCCGCGCATTTGCGTGTCGTCAGCAATGCTGCTGAAAATCAGTGCGCTGGCAACTGCAGATCCTGTCGCAACCCTAATCAATGAATCACTGGCAACTGATACATACCCAAACTCTGGAAGACTGCGAGAGTGGTACCTATCCATAAAAGTGGTGACAGTACTTTGGTATCCAACTACCGTCCAATCTCATTGCTCCCTGTTATGTCAAAAATTTTGAAAAAATGTGTGTACACGCAATTACGTGACTATTATCAATCTTCAAACTATTTAACCCGAGATCAATCCGTCTTTCGTCCAAATCATTCCACTACAACCGCCCTTTTAAAAGTTTGCAATGATATCCCACCTGGCATGGAACAAGGAAACCTAACTGGAGCCGTCTTCCTAGATTTTGCCATGGCCTTTGACACAGTAGACCATGGCATCTTATTACAAAAACTAAAAAAACTCCGGTATTGGTGATCGCACGCTAACCTGGTTTCAATCGTATGTATCCGACCAATCACAATATGCATCCATTTCTGGCAGCTCCTCCCTCCCCCTCCCAGTCAGGTGCAGTGTACCTCAAGGCTCAATACTCGGCCCCCTGCTATTCACGATATTCATAAATGATCTGCCCAATGTCTGCAAAGCCTCAACTGTACACGTGTACGCAGATGACACCGTTATCTATACCAGCAAACCAAATTTCCTGCAACTGCAGGCCGTGCTGCAAGAACAATTCACAGAGGTAGAAAAGTGGATCGCAGATAACAAACTTTTTCTAAATACTGACAAAACTGTAACGATGCTCTTTGGAACAGCACCTAAACTACATAAATTGCAAACTCCCCATCTATGTGTCAGGATCAAATCAAATGGTACACTGACCACAGTCACTTCTCTCAAATATCTAGGTATGTGGTTAGACCCAAATCTATCATTTGGCCCCCACATCGATTAACTCTCATCTAAACTTTATCCCAAACTAGGTGCCCTGTACGGAAACAAATCCTGCCTGAGCCTTGCGGTAAGAAAGCAGATTGTACAACAAATGCTTATTCCGGCTATTGAATATGGAGATGTAGTGTATGCAGCTGCCCCGCAAATGCACCTTCATAAACTTACTACATTGCATAACTCTTTCTGCTGCTTTGTGCTACAATGTGACTACATGACCCACCACTACCAACCTACCTGAATAGGCTGCTTCCCCTAGCAGTTCCCTCATCCTATAACCTCCGATCCAGGACCTGCAACTTACTTCCAATACCACAATACAAAAAGAAAGTGGCTCGATCCTCATTTTCCTACAGAGCACCGCAATTATGGAATAGCCTCCCAGACGCCATCAAATCTTCCCCCAGTATTAAGTCACTGAAGACAAGAGTTATTAACAGACCTCAATACAGAATGCACCTGTGAACATGTTACATAGTGACTATATTTTCCTACATATTTATTTTCTGTGTTAATCTGTATATTTGTGTTTTATTTTTAATATCTTGCATTTATTACTTTGTATTTCTGTAACGACTGTAACAATTCAATGTTCTTTAACCCAGGACATACTTGAAAACGAGCGAAATTTCAATGTATCCTTCCTGGTAAAATACTTTGCAAATAAATAGATTTATGCACCTAATTCATACCGGTTTTAGGGGCTTTGAACCAGACTATAAATGGCTCTCTTGAAAAAGCATCCTCATCTCCAGCCTGCAGGTCATGGTATTGATAGGTTTCTTGCACGGTAATTAACTGTTTCCTATAATATAAAAAAACAATGTAATTAGTTGTCATAGCAGATTACATCAATTGTATAATTCTTTCGCTACCAAAAGCTTTTTAATGAAAAAATATTATCATAGCATTTGTTTGAAACATGTATTGCATAACTACAACATAATGTAGGGTAAACTAGCAACGGTCTATCATAAAAAAAAAATGCTATTATGAGTTTGTTAAAAGGGTAAAGAAGTAAATTTGCTCTTTTTTAGTTTATTAGTTTATCCTTTAAAGAATGATTCATTGGATGAAAGGTTCAAAACTCTAAAGTATTGTTGAGCTTTTTGTTACAGTGAAAATGGAGGCTGTTCCTTGTAACTTCTTTACAATAATACAGGGTGATAGAAGAGAGATCTCACAGAGGATTTAATTTCTCCCAATGGAGAACACTAATATTGCATTAAAAAGGCATACGAATGGGGTTTTATATACCAGTTTTTGATTTTGTGCTGAATTTTAATGCAGAATCGTGTATACGTGCTTTTGGTACTCAAGCGGTTAAGCAAGGACTGTTTTTGGAGTGTGTGGTCTTCTCAGACTTCCTGTTCTCTGTGCTGCATGTTCTCATTCAACATGTTCCAATAAGAGACTTAAATGCAACTGGATTAAATATGTGTGACAGATCTCTGTACCCAGACAGGGTCACATCTGCCAATGCCGCTACCTTGCAAGACCCCCCTTGTTCTACACAGCCAGACTCCCTTGCCCTCCTCCAGTCCTCTGTCGAAGCTCAAGGACCGGGTCACATAGAGTCTGCTAGACGAGGCTGTAGATCTGAGGTCTTGTAGGGTTAGAATGGAACTGTATTTTTAATCAGGGACACACACATGGATTTATACAGTCACATAGGGGTCATTTGCATATATAAAACCCCCTTATAAACCACTGGGAGACCTAATTACAATGAAACAGACAATTGTACAAACATTTACCTTTTGGAAAGTGAAACATAAATACCTTAGGGACAGACAATGAAATCAAACATTACTTAACATTTCTAACGAGGCAGGACAATGGAAATCGGGTTAACAGATTACAGTCAACAGACTAACCACCTATTCAAATAGAAACAGATAAACACATTCTTGACAAGGTAAACTTGGACTTTAATCCTTTACAGATAGCAGATAGCATTCTTGACAGGGTAAACTTGGACGGTACTACAACCAAAAAAAAACACAGATACCCAAACCTACTGCACACGAGAGGGCAATGAAAATAATAAAGGAAATCAGGCCTGCACCCCAAGTCCAAATGACGCACGTCACAATATGCACTATTGATGTTGTTGTCCTCTTCTGCATTGCAAACTCAGTTAAGAGTTAAAGCCTTCCAACTACCCTCTAGCCAGGGTACTGCACATTTTAACATTGCATATGTACAATGTGACCTAATCACAGACTTCAACAAGTGGATAAGTTTTCTATCCTAATTAAAAATTCTTATAAATTATATAGCATTGCCTCATTCTTTTCAATGAGATAAGAATTTAAATATGAAGAGCAATGATATCTTCTCCACTCTATGCAAGTCATATACATAACTTTATAAGCAACCCCGGAGATTGGATATTAGAAGAGTTCTTTTATTTAGCTACTTACCTATAAATAAATGCATACTGCTCCTTGTATGTGTTCCGACCAAGTCTTTTACTTATTATTAAACTGAATTCATCCTTCATCTCTGCTTGGCTGTAAAATAAGTAAATACAGTTTCAGAAGATTATATGTATGGATGCATCAGGGAACTTTATTATAATTTAAAAGCTGTCTAAAGAATGGCATAGACTAGGGGTTGATTATCAATGGCCTCTGTTTGTCACCGCTTCTGGTACTGCTGGTTTTGGGGAATGGAAATTGTAAATACTATGGTGTTTCACCACATTAAAAAAAAAAGACAGCAAAATACTTTCATTACATATATTTCAGGCTACTTGGAGTATTATTTGCAACAAAAGAAGCAAATATAATTTGGATCATGAATATAATTATTTGTTCAATATTATTTTTTCCATTCTATAGACTATAAGTTAACTGTTTTTCATAAAATTGATTTTATTTATAGATATATGTTTATATATACATATATGGACATAACCATCCTTGTAACATTTGTTATAAATAAACTGTTGTTGGATACCAAAGGGCAAAATTGTAATATGTTGTTATAGTAGGTTTGGGATCGATTAATAAAAGTCTCATATATTATCTTAATGTCTAATAGGATAGTTTTAACATTTCTTATTTATAGTCTCACATACAACATCAATCTTGTCTAACGTAAAGACATCTGAAGCATTATCTTGGCATTAATGGTTGTTAAAGATTTTGTAATTTAAATCCTCTCCACTTTGAGAGTCCCATCCTAAAGCCTTGGACAGACCCCTAGAATGTTCTTGTTACACTTAACACATATTACCTTGCAGGAATTGTTATAAAAATTTGAAGTTTTTAATTCCCTGTTTACATTGATACTGGGCAGTATTATTACAATTCTTCCACTTAATTGGTATCTGAGCCCCACAAGGTCAAAGGTGAATGCTCATGCTGCCCAAGTGACCCTATTCCATTCCTTGCAGCTCTGATGGTTGGGGAATATTAGTTGGAGGAGAAGGGGATGTTGGGAGCCATGTGGTGAGGCTTTCTGGGGAAACTCCACATCTATATTAATTGCTTACCTTCTGTAAGCATATAGTGTACTATACCCCCCCCCCCACCCACTCCTCTGCTATTGAGTTCCATATACTTATGCCTCCCTCCATGGAGCTACATCCTGGGAATCTTCCTATAGAAACCAAAAATAAATCTTCAATGCCCAAACTAGATGTAACTACACTAAGCTATGATCTTGTCTACTTGCTGTTGACCCATTTTTGTGTCCTCAACCTGTCTGCCTTTCTGACCTTCGATTTTGTTATTTAAATCTCATGATTCTCCCTCTGTCAAAGACACTTTAGACTTACTTGTACTACATAGTGGGCTCCTGCCCAAACCTCCCATTACACACTTCTTACTTAAAGAGAATCATTACTTATGGTTGTACACTCTACCTGTTTATCATTTGCATTAGGGAGTGAATTGCCTTGTCCTTGTTGTCTTTGATTTCCATTAGAAGCAATAGGTCGCAACGAGACACAATCTGTGGATCACAAGAATGAAATCTCAATTATCCATTCTCAATGCCAAAATTTTAGAGAGGTTTACAAAAAAATTTTTAAGAGTAAAGTCAAAGTACAGAAGATAAGTAGGCAAATGTCTTTAGAAAAGAGCTCTATTTTTATACCTTATGAAACTTCAAGTTGTTGGTAAATGCACAGTTTATTGATGGATATTATTATTATTGTCATCATTCATATAGCGCAGCAGTTTCCGCAGTGCTTTACAATAACCAAAGGGAACGAAATACATATAAATGGACATAGGATGGAAACAAGAGGTGTAGAGGGCCCTGCTCAAAGGAGCTTACAGTCTAGAGGGATTGGGGTTGAGGAAGACCAGAGGAATTGCACTAGATAGCAGGATCATTAGTGCCAGTGGTTTGGGAATGGTGGGGCCAGACAAGCGGCTTCAATCAAGTATGAGTAGGGGAGCAGAGGGATGAGTTGCATCAGTGATGCGATATGCTAATCTGAAGAGATGGGTTTTGAGGGATTTCTTGAAGGCCTGAAGGTCAGGGGAGAGTTTGATAGGGCGAGGCAAGTAATTTCACAAGACTGGTGCTGCCCTTGAGAAGTCTTGGAGGCGAGAGATGGCTGTGCGCGTGTAGACCGATGACAGGTGGAGATCACCTGCAGATCGGAGTTGTCTAGATGGGACGTGCTTGCTGAGTAACAAAGACATATAGGGAGGGGTTGAGTTATTGAGTGATTTGAACGCGAGCATCAGTATTTTAAACCGTATCCTGAAACGTACAGGAAGCCAATGGAGGGACTGGCAGAGGGGGGAGGTACGCAAGGTGTGTCTGGTGAGAAAAATAAGCCTGGCCCCTGCATTCATTACAGATTGCAAAGGGGCAATACGGGAGTTGGGGAGGCCAATAAGGAGCGAGTTGCAGTATCCAAAATATTTAGTACTTCCAAAGAAAACTTTGTTCAAAGAGATCAGAGTCGGAGAGGACTCCAAGGCAATGAGCCTGAGAGGTAGAAGTAATGGTGGCACCATTCACCTGAAGGGAAATGGGTGCAGGGAAGTTGGCCTTAGAGGGAGGAGAGACGAGAAGTTCCATTTTGGAGAGGCTAAGCTTTAGGAAAGGGAGGACATCCAGTCAGAGACAGCCGATATGCAGGCTGTACCATGGTCCAACATGAGAGGAGAGAGATCGAGGGAGGAAAGGTAGATTTGGGTGTTGGCAGCATAGAGGTGATATTGGAGTCCATAGAGGCAGTATAGATTGAGAAGAGTAGGGAACCCAGGACAGAGCCCTGAGGTACCCCAACTGGCAGATATAAATCCTGGAAAAACACCTCCAAGATAGGTTTAAAATTTTACTGGAAGAGTTGAGAGAAATCAGGTGTCAACTTAACCCCGCAGGTAAGCCAAGGAATGAGTACACATTGAAAGGAACACCTCCCTCTGTATTGAAATACCCAGTATCTCAGACTTAGCTTCATTAATTTTGAAACTGACCGTACTCTTCAAGTACACGTATAACCTCTGGGATGGCTTTCACAGTATTGGTTAGGAGAAACGGCAAATCATCCGTGTTCACAAGATCAACCCTGCACCCCCTAAGGCTAGGGTCAGACGAAAGCAGTTTTAACGTGCGTTTAGACGCACAAAATCACGGCCGTGCTAGCAGCAAATGACGTCCAATGCTGGGGAACACACGAAGTACGGCCGCACGAACGTTCGTCCGCGCAACGCAAGTGGCAAACGAACGCATTTTTTCTAGAACGTCAAACCGCTAGTACGGACGTACAGAGTGCGCTGCGTCCGCTAGAGGCGTGTGTGCGTGATTGGGAGACGTCAGACGCTGCTAATGTCCGGCCAACATAACGTCCAGACACAAAAAGTGTTTTATTGATGATCCGTACAAAATCACGGACGAAAAGGCGCATCGTATGACCACTATCGCGTATTCCGTGAAAAAATGCGTCCATTCGTTCGAACGCACTTTTTCACAGACAACGCGAAAAATGCGTTAGTCTGACCCTAGCCTAAATGTCTGCATTCTGTCTGATTGCATTCTGAAGCGGCCTGGGCAATTCTCTTGGAGAGCAAAGAAGGATCTTGTTTTTAAAGCTTGACACATGAGGGATTATATTGTTCCTTTTTATGTAAATTCTTGCTTTTTTGTTTTACTTTTTGTAATAATAAAAGCATTGAAGTATAAAAAATTTAGGAGGGATTCCCCATTAGAAGGGATTCTCCATTCCCCACAGGTTTTCCCCATTAGCATCCCCATTTTAGCATTAGGTTTGTAATCTAGCCCATTGTTTTTAGAATCCACACGTACGCAACCTGGATTGCATACTTTTTTCATTGTTCTGTGTGTCACTATCCATCACCCCTGTATTCTATAGCCTCCCTGCCCATTTTGAATGTTAGCAAGATTGCAATCCAATTCATTAACATCTGAACACTTCATAACAAGTTAAGGCTGTTCCATTTCATGAGAAGTTACAGACTCAAGGTGCCTTTTATTCAGATCATACATAAATAAATTCTTCAGACACAGTGTTGCCTGTAGGCAGCAGATATTTCACAGCATTGCAACATTTTGTAGCCTGACATGTCTGTACTGATAATGGGGCAGCAGGTATTTATTATCCTCTTGAGGATCATGACATACCAGATGTGTGCTGTCATAAACTTGTATCCATAGGGGTTTAATTAAAGAAAAGAAAGGTTTATGCAACTTGCTGATAAGTAGTTTTAGAACATAAAAATACTATTGAAATGAAACTCTTTAATTAAATTTTATTTAGTTGGTTTAATCGACTGTGTACTAAGTTTATTATTATTTATTGAACAGAAGTGCTTTCAGAAATTCCTCAAAATCATGGCCAGGAATTCTAAGGTTTTAATGTTTTCACAGTAATTTTCAACTTGAAGAACCCATAATTCTAAAGTTTGCTGAAATCAATTGATCAATTGGTTATATCTTGGTTATGTACAGGTATAAAATATTGATGCTAAATTATAGAATGAAATTATAAATCTAGAGGGAGAACTATAAAAACTTAATGAACAGCTGTAAACTCTCCCTTGCATTTATATATTTAGATTTAGTTATTGTATCGAAGGACACTGTCCCTTTTAATATAGATAATTATATACCAGTTAGGTATTAAAATGGAGTAAAATGGTATGTGATTTTTGTTTCTTTTTTCTTTTTTTAAACCAAAATTGTGGAGTCTTGAAGAATGCAAATTTTAGACCAAAATAGCAAATCTGGGACAAATATTGTAATCTAAGCTTTGCGAATAATTCCAGAATCTCATTTTATAACCATGGAACATACTGCTTGAAGCGACACAAGCGTTATGACACCAAAGTACTGTATGAATGGGGTTTATTTATTATACAGGCATTTATTTATTTTTCATTAACTGATGATGGCCTCTGCATATCACTTACCACAGTTACTAAAACTGTCTTGAGTTAATTGTTTATTTTTTAAAGTTAGCTAATCTCAAATTTCCAATTTATGGCCTAGAATTTTGACTCAATCTCAAAAAGTCTATAATAAGGGCACTATTCAAAGAGCACTGGTGTTTGCGGAAGTTGCTGAAGCTTGTAAAGCTTCTCCTGCTGCTGCTTGGATATTTCTTTTGTGAAATAGGACTCCATAGAGGTTTTTCACTTCTGGGCCGCGAGCCCTGCACAATCTCACTACCGCAAGATCGCGCAGTGCCCCAGAGTGATCGCGGAGGGAGACAGGGAATTATTTGTACCCAGTCTCACTCTGCTCCCGGCAACAAGAAGCAGCTGCCGTTTTCACCGTGGGATGAGAGGTCAATATCAGATTTATTGGGGGGATTTTAGGGGGTGCTACATGATTTTGCAAAAGTGGAATCATTTAGCGCCAGCTCTTAGGAGTAGCTAAAATTTTGGCTTGCGCATCCCTGCAGTAATCAGCGCTAGCACTTTGTAATACATTACTTATCTTATCACTAAATAATGACTGCGCTCCCCATTTTAAGTATAGGATGCGCAAAGTACAGTAAGCTCGCGGAAGCTAGTGCAATCACCGATGCGCTAAGTGATTTTTTATGGGTTTAGCATTAGGAAGGTAATATAGGAGGGATGCTTTAAAGTAATTTATCCTGGCGGTAACACTTACTCATCCGAACGCAAACGTTAGTGTTCACTAGGGTATAGTGCCCTATATTTCTATAAATTAGATTTTTAGCTCCACAAGTGGCTTTGGGTTTTGTTTTCTGTAAACTTTTAACAGCACACATAGGTCTCAATTTAATTTGGCCCAATTACTGAAATTGGGACATTTATCAGCTGTATTTTAAGCATTTTTCAGTTCGGGAGATTCAGGTGCTGGTTTACCAGCATTTTGATTTCTCAAAAAAATTCGGCTCAGATATTTTTTCTCACAGCTAACTTAATGGAAATATTGGCTATATAAAATGAAATAATAAATCGTCCTATGGGATGATTGAATTTTATATATTTTATTTTGTTATTTATATATTTTGTGCTTTTAAAAATAAATGATGCTTCTTGACCTCTCTCCTGCCTTTGATACAGTTGACCACTCAATCCTCCTGCAAACTCCTAGCGATATAGGACTTCAAAGTACTGTTCTTTCATGGTTCGCTTCCTACCTGTCCCAACAATCGTTTAGTGTCTCATTTTCTGGAAGTACCTCCTCCCGGCAGCCTGTCTGTGTTGGGGTGCCCCAAGGTTCAGTACTGAGCCCTCTACCTTTTTCAATCTACACAGCCTCTCTAGGCAAACTGATCAGCTCATTTGGATTCTAGTATCACCTATACACTGATGACACTCAAATATACTTCTCCTCCCCTGATCTCTCCCCAGCTCTCTTGGATCGAGTCACTGACTGTCTCTCTGCCATCTCAAATTGGATGTCTTCCCGCTTCCTCAATCTCAATCTTGCCAAAACTGAAATTCTCAAGCTCGCTGCCTTGGTGTCACTTTTGATTCTGACCTAACGTTCTCTCCCCACATCCAGACAGTGACCAAATCCTGTTACTTTCAACTCAAAAACATTGCCCGTGTCTGCCCCTTTCTAACACAAGGTAATGCAAAGGTGCTGGTTCATGCTCTTGTCATTTCACGACTTCACAACTGGAACTCGCTCCTCATTGGCCTCCCCAACTCCCGTATTGCCCCTTTACTATCTGTAATGAATGCAGGTGCCAGACTAGTGTAGCGCTGTGTTAAAATCTTGCTGTGGCATTACCTATTTTTTGCCACAAGATGGAGACAGTCGCGATTAGAGACACTGGACATTGGGACTACATTTCCCGGCATGCTTTGCAAGGAGACAGGAAGTGGGTGGGGACTGGACACTTACATCCTCCACCTCGTGGAGAATGCGCCAGAGCGCGCCAAGGAACGAGAGAAAGCAGACGCACTGAAGACATCGCGAGAGGGCCTAGGCCAGAGCCCGAGTGAGACCTGTCAGTCCTTATTGGGTCACTCAACCTGAGGAGAAGGAGACTTGCCAGAATCCAGGAATTGCTGCAGACCGGAGGAACCGAAGACCTCGAGTGAGGAGTCACCGCAAGTTGATCGGGTACGGAGAGCAGGCGGTGAGCTGGACAAGCTGCAGAAAGTCAGACAACGGATCCGGCCGCTAGTATCCCCAGTCAAAATCGAGCGGAGAGACGTCCTGGGTCAGCGGAGCCTAAAGCAATCGTCGAATGGGTGAGAGGCCTCCAAGGCTGTTTTGTGATTAAAGGACACGCTGCTGTTTCTCTTTAAAGTCCACAGGGCCCCAACTTGACTAGTCGAAGACATTCCTTAAGTAAATTCACTGGCCAGTTGAACAGTACCCGGGTACCATACACACACATACACACCTTTTACATTCCGGGACTTAACCTGTGCAGGACTCACTTTTGTTACAAATCGGAACAGGGGTTAAAAGATACGTTCCGAATATATTTTTTCTCTTTTCCGCTGCGCGTTTATCGTAATACGAAGAGATTGTATTCTTGGGTCCCGCTACGTGTCCCTTTTTCGAATATTCGTGCAACTGCATTTCTTTTCTGTTCGGTTACGAATATTTTATTTTCCGAAATACGACGCCTCGTGTTTCGGTTCTTTTCCGCAACGCGTTTTTACCGCGATACGAAAGTACTGTAAAATACCTGTGAATACCGTGTCTCAACATCTGCTTATTATTTAGTAAACTATTTAAATTATAAAAACTCACAACGGTGTTGGAGTATATTTATTCCCTAGTGCGGGGAGACTGACCCGTGGTTCAATTTTCAGCGGCTCCTCCGGGAGTGAGCGCTACACGTGGGGGCTCGTTTCCGGGATCCAGTCTCTGGAAAAAACGCATCTAAAGGGTTAAATATGGATCCAGACACTGTTGCCGAGTGGTGTGAGGAGCACAGTAGTCAGTTAGAATGTTGTATAGTCATGGATATTCCCGCAGACACTTGGGCCGAAGATCAGATTCGCCAGGCCGTGGCCGCGCTGACACCAGACCATCGGGGGTTAATTCTGGACATTGTAAAGAACACAGATACCTCTCACACGTATGTTCTTCTTGAATGGAGAAAGGGTGTTCCACCATGTTTTCAGGGCGCGAGCGTGAAGCTGACCGATGAGGTAGAAGTCCAACTAATTCAGCCAAGTGCGCCACGTGGCGAATCCGCAAGTGTTCCGCGCCTAGTCCGTTGGCCATGATCGGGCCTGAATTTATCGTGGCTATTGGAGATCTACTGGCTAAATGTCAGAAAACAAGCCCTCCTCACACTAACTTCGGTTATCGACGGTTAAGAAATTTTACAGGAAACGTACCAACTCCGGCGGGAGAAGAAACCTTTGAAGAATGGGTGGAACAGGCGATGCAGGCTCTGGACGAGTGGGATGTCCCTGAGGCCCAGAAAAAGCAAAGGATGACCGAGAGTTTAAAGGGACCTGCGTCAGAAGCGGTGAGAAACCTGAAACTGAGCAGAAAAGTTTGTACTGCTTTAGATTACTTAAACGTTCTTGAAGAAGTTTTTGGGCGAACCGAAAAGGCGGCCGAACTGGTATATCAGTACGAACACACCTATCAGAGAAGAGGTGAAAGGATGACCGAGTACATGAGGCGCCTAGATAAGATTCTACACCAGATACTCCTCAAGAAAGGGGCCGAACCGGCCGAAGTAGATAAGATCCGAATAAAACAGATCCTGAGGGGCTCTCAACCTCTAGATCCAGTAATGATGCAGCTGAGAAGCAGAGCAGGTAACCAAGAATTGAAGTACCTGGAACTGATCCGAGTTGTACGAGAAGAAGAGGCTTTACTGGAAGAAAAATCCTTCAGGCGGGGGGAAAGGGCTTATGCACAACCTGTGAGACATAGCGACGGTCTGCAGCCTGAAAGCGACTCTCTAGATACTTATGGATCGGACGAGGACGAACAAGAGCACCTAGTCGTTTTTAAATCTACGGAAAGGGCTGCCAAAGAAGCGAACCTCTCTGAACGTGGTGAATTGTTCAAAACCGTCAAGAAAGTACAGGAAGCTCAGACTGAATTGCAACTGGCACACGTGGAACTGTGCCGAGTGTTGATGGGGGTGACCGAAATGCAGGCAGAAATGCAGAAATTCCTCACAGGTATGCAGGCGACGGGAGTTGCTATAGCGTCCGATCCAAGTCCTTTAACCAAATCCCAACAAGCAACTACGTCTCCGCTCTCTAAGAAGAGATGTTTTGGTTGTGGAGAAATGGGCCATTTCCGCGCACAGTGCAAAGGCCAAAAGCCTGAGAAGGATAGAGTCGAGGGACTGTTGAAAGCCCTAGAAGGACTGTTATCTACCTCACCGGCGGGAAACGCCAGAGGGCACAAGTGAAGGAGCAACCTAAGTGCCCGAAGGTTGAACCCCGCTCCAGAAACCAAGCCAAGACTAAGAGGGCGAGAAGGCCCAAAGCCGAGTCAACTGTGGAGCCTGCCAGGACTGAAAGAGTCACTCCCTTAGCATCCGGGTCTACGTCATGGGGAGGCAATGCACACCCAAAACCTACACGGGCCAAGAAAAGGGCCAGGGTACAGCAAACTGGGTCTAAGCGTCCGGATACCGCCACCAAGTTTCCTGACCAACTGATAGGTCCTTCTCCTATTGTGCCAATCCAAGTGGAAGGAGTCTACACTAAAGCCCTGTTAGATTCAGGGGCTCAAGTGACATTGATCTACAGAGACTTCTATGAGAAACACTTAAAGCACATTCCTCTGCAAGAATTGAAGGATTTGGAAATATGGGGTATCGGCACTGAGAAACTCCCTTATGACGGGTACCTGCAAGTGAAGTTGGAGATCGGATCTGAAGTCATCGGACAGTCTGGAGGTTGTGATGCATTGGCCATTGTGTGTCCTCGACCCTCGGGTGCGAACAGAAGCTCCCTCATAGTGGGGACGAATACTGACCTAGTGCGGCGTCTCCTGACACCTATTGTATTGGAAGAAGGTTCGACTCAAGGAGTACACCCAATGTTACGTCCGGTCTATCAGAGGATGGTCGAAGAACGAAAGGCACCTGCCGAGGTGGGAAGACTGTGGAGACTGGGTGGAACAGAGAAGGTTCTGCAAGCAGGAGAAGTAGCGAGCTTCCGGGCTTCAGTCAAGTTGAACGGATCGCAACCCGGTCCCTATGTGGTGCTGGGAACCGATTTTAATCATGGGAGTGAAACCGGAGTTGAAGTAATTCCTGAAATAATCTCCACCAAAGCTTTGAAGAGAACACGAGGAAGAGTCTCGGTCAGCGTGTGCAATGTGACGGATTCTCCAGTAGTCCTTAAAGCACGAATGCCTATCGGGCAAGTAGAGTCTGCTACACCCCTCTCTACCGATTTAGGAGGGGGAGTGGATAAAGAGATTCCAGATGAAAGATTCTACCCCAAAGACGCTCCCATTTCACCTGAGTGGAAGAAACGTCTTCAGTCTCAAGTCCTAAAGTGGAAGGAATTGTTTTCGAAAGATGAGTTCGATGTGGGCCTAGCAAAGAGTACTGAGCACCGCATTCGGTTACAAGAAGACAAGCCGTTTCGGGAAAGATCAAGGCGAGTTCCGCTGGGAGACTTGGATGATCTGCGAGAGCAACTGAATGAATTGCAAAGAACCAAGGTGATTCAAGAGTCCAGGAGTCCATATGCATCTCCCATAGTGTTGGTCCGGAAGAAAAATGGTTCTGTCCGCCTATGTATAGACTACAGCACATTGAACCGGAGAACCATCCCCGATCAATATGCCACTCCTCGGATAGAAGATGCCCTACAGTGTTTGTCTGGAGCAAAGTGGTTTAGTGTACTAGACCTGCGAAGCGGATATCACCAGATACCCATGCATCCTGAAGACAAGGAGAAAACTGCGTTCATCTGTCCACTAGGGTTCTTTGAATTCAACAGAATGCCTCAAGGCCTTACGGGGGCTCCAGCCACGTTCCAACGGTTGATGGAGAAGACAGTCGGGGATATGAATTTAATCAAAGTATTAGTGTACCTGGATGACATAATTGTGTTTGGGAAGACTCTGGAAGAACATGAACAACGTCTGGAGAAGGTCTTGAAGAGGCTCCATGAAGAGGGGCTGAAACTGTCTCTGGAGAAATGCCAATTCTGTTCTACCGTCTGTTACATATCTAGGACATGTGGTCTCAGCAGAAGGTGTTTCGACAGATCCTCGGAAGTTGGAGGCCGTAGCTTCTTGGCCTAGACCCCGGAACGTCACTGAACTTAGATCTTTTCTGGGATTCTGTTCATACTATCGAAGATTTGTGGGAGGATTCGCGAAAATAGCTCAACCACTGAACAAACTCCTGCAGAAGGAAACCACAGAAGAAGGCTGCAAGGTCTCTGAAAAAAACCGTCAGCTCCGGGGCCAAGGAAAGCTCGAGAGTCTATACAAGGTGAATGGACCAGTCAATGTGAAGGAGCTTTCGTAAAGCTGAAAGAACGTCTAACCCGAGCTCCTGTTTTGGCCTATGCGGACCCTCACAAGCCGTATGAACTACATGTGGATGCCAGCCGAGAAGGTCTGGGAGGAGTCCTATATCAGGAGTATGGTGGATTGCTGAGGCCTGTAGCGTACGTGAGCCAGAGCCTTACGCCTTCAGAGAAGAACTATCCTACTCACAAGCTGGAGTTCCTAGCCTTGAGTGGGCAGTGGTAGACAAGTTAAAAGACTATCTGTATGGAGCCGAGTTTGTGATCAAGACGGATAACAATCCTCTTACCTACATCCTTACTACCGCAAAACTGGACGCAACGGGACATCGGTGGTTGGCCGCTCTGTCAGGGTTTCGGTTCAGCCTGAAGTATCGCCCTGGGGTGAATAATCGAGATGCTGATGCGTTGTCGAGAAGACCCCACACTACAGAATGGACTCAGTTGACTCCAGACGGGGTGCAAGCTTTGTGTCAAGGAACAGAGCGCCGGGTCAAAGGAGGGATTGAAGCGGAGACCATAGGAGTTATGGCTGCGGCTGTTCCTGAGTTCTACTGTAACCCTACGCAGTTAAGGGATGAAAGTTTACCTACCTCTTCGAGACAGGACCTGAAAGCGGATCAGGCCAGAGACCCTTTAATTGCCTTGACCATAAAGGCCCTGTCTGCAAACCAGCGAGAGATTTTGTTAACCAACTCCCCGAGTGGAGCCAGATTGGTCTACAAAGAGTGGGAGCGGTTAAAGATGTTGGATGGGGTGGTCTACCGAAGGGGCCCCTCAACTAGCGCTGAAGAGATTCAACAGTTATTCCTCCCTACTAAACATAGGGAGAGTGTGTTGCGATCGCTACATGATGAGCATGGACATTTGGGTGCTGAAAGAACTTTTAAGCTGGTGCGAGATAGGTTCTATTGGCCTTGCATGAGAGCTGAAGTGGAAAGCTATTGTCACTCCTGTCTAAGGTGTATTCAGAGGAAGACTCTACCGACCCGAACTGCTCCAATGAGCCATCTGCAGAGCCAGGGACCCATGGATTTGGTGTGCATTGACTTCTTGTGCTTAGAGCCGGATGCTAGTGGGCAAGGGAACATTCTAATAGTGACTGATCATTTCACCCGTTACGCCCAAGCTTTTTCCACGAAAGATCAACGCGCTCCGACTGTAGCCAAGGTGTTGATGGAAAAGTTCTTTGTTCACTACGGACTGCCAAGGAGGATACACTCTGATCAGGGTAGAGACTTTGAAAGCAGACTGGTGGGGCAGTTGTTAGAGCTGTTGGGAATCCAAAAGACCCGAACCACACCATATCACCCTCAAGGTGATGCTCAGCCTGAAAGTTTAATCGCACACTGCTAAACATGCTGGGGACCTTGTCGAATGTGGAGAAGCAGAGTTGGAGTCGTCACATAGCTACTCTGGTGCATGCATATAACAGTACGGAGAGCGATGCAACTGGATACTCACCGTACCGTCTTATGTTCGGAAGGGAGGCTCGACTGCCGGTTGATTTGGCATTTGGGTTATCCCTAGACCAGACATCAGTAGCTTCCCATAGAAACTACGTGGATAGACTTCGAAAGAATCTGGCTTCTGCGTTTGAACAGGCCCGTTTGACCTCGGGAAACAGGGAGCAAAGAAACAAAAGGAACTATGACCTGAAAGTTCGAATACAAGATCTACAACCCGGTGATAGGGTTCTATTGAAGAACTTGGGTGCTGCTGCGAGACACAAGTTGGCGGATAGGTGGAGTTCCCAGGTTTACATTGTCTGCAAACAACTGCCGGGTTTACCAGTGTATCAGATTCGCCTGGATGGAAAGGCTGGGCCTCTTAAGAACTGGCACCGAAATCATTTGTTACCTTTGAGAGAGGCTGTAAGGATGCCAGTTGGGGACGAACCGCCTCTGCCAAATCCGCCTGCTCCACGTTTGCCCCCTGTTACTCGGTCTCAACAGACCCGGGTTGTCGAAGAGAGCGGAAGAGACAGTGAAGAAGAGAGTTATTGTCTAGACTGGATGCGCTCACCGGAGCCTGAGGAGGTTGTCGTTGCTCCTGAGCGGTGGGAGAGTAATTGAGGCCTGAAGCTCCTGAATTTCTGTTGGAAGTCCCTGAGACTGTTGAAATCCATGAGCCTCTTGAATTTCAGTTGGAAGTCCCTGAGGCTGTGGGAATCCCGGTAGCTCCGGAAGCTTATTCAGGTGATTATAGTTCTATGCCTTCGCTGGAGGATCATACTCTGAAGAAACGTCTGCTCCAGTGATAGAGAGAAGGATTGAGCCAACACCTATAGTACTTCCACCTGAAGAGGAACTGATTGAGCCAGAACCAAAACGCTCTGTTCGACCGCCCAACGACTCACCTACGACTCACCAGGACATAGCACTGAAGAGGCCATCACCACAGTGCAGAGGTTGCCCGAAGTGTCTGCTATGCTAGCTGAGGTAGCCCAAAATATGAGTCAACTTGAGGAAGTGTTCCTAACTCACTATATGTATGCTGCTGAACCGGTGCATGTTATGTAAACTGTATTCAATATTGTGGAAATGTAATGTAACTGTTGTACCTCCTTGGAGAGACCCAAGAGTTCTAGGAGGGGGAGAGTGTAGCGCTGTGTTAAAATCTTGCTGTGGCATTACCTATTTTTGGCCACAAGAGGAGACAGTCGCGATTAGAGACACTGGACATTGGGACTACATTTCCGGCATGCTTTGCAAGGAGACAGGAAGTGGGTGGGGACTGGACACTTACATCCTCCACCTCGTGGAGAACGCGCCAGAGCGCGCCAGGGAACGAGAGAAAGCAGACGCACTGAAGACATCGCGAGAGGCCTAGGCCAGAGCCCGAGTGAGACCTGTCAGTCCTTATTGGGTCACTCAACCTGAGGAGAAGGAGACTTGCCAGAATCCAGGAATTGCTGCAGACCGGATGTCACGGATCCCCCTGATAACCAGAAGTGTGGTCCCTTTACGCAGACCGCTCTCTACCCTTCCGATCCTTGAATGGTCGGTGATACTAAACAGACAAATAACCAGACAATATAGAAACAAGGGGTAGCACCAGACAGGGGTATGGAATAGAGTATCGTCACGAATCTTTCTGACTACTAAGATATAATTCTCTTTATGCAGCTCCCTTTCTACCCTTCCGATCCTTGAATGGTCGGCAAAGCTATTAAGGCAATGAAACAGGTAATAGACAAAGAAGGGAAATACCAGACAGGGGTACAGACCAGATCACAAGTCCTCCCTAGGACTTTAGTAATAGCAGAGGTAGTCTGATGCGTGCTTAGGGTGCCACACAGACTGACCTCGGTACCAACGTTAAGGGCAGAACCTAGAACAGAGTAAATGCCAATGCCAGGAGTCATACACAGGAGGGTTCGTTTGCCAATGCCAGGGTCATACACAGGAGGGTTCGTTTGCCAATGCCAAGGGTCATACACAGGAGGGTTCGTTTGCCAATGCCAAGGGTCATACACAGGAGGGTTCGTTTGCCAATGCCAAGGGTTATACACAGGAGGGTTCGTTTGCCAATGCCAAGGGTCATACACAGGAGGGTTCGTTTTGCCAATGCCAAGGATTATACACAAGAGGGTTCGTTTGCCAATGCCAAGGGTCATACACAGGAATACACAGGAGATAGCCAAAATGACACAAGAGCTCTGCGGGAGGTGAATACCACGTCAGGGCACCGGTGTGTGGGAGAGACTGGGTTTTAAACCCGCGGGTCCGCGTCACAGCGCCAGCCCCGCCCCCTGGCGTCCCACGTGAGCGGGCCCGGAAGCGCTTACATTCGGCGCCTGGCCAGCGAGCAGCGAGGAAGCTGCTGCCAGGGCGCGCATCCCCTGGGTCCCCGTGACAGAACCCCCCCTCCAGGGCGGCCACTGGACGACCCCAGGGGCACGGGGGTGTGCCAAATAGAAGGCCTTCACTAGCCTAGGAGCATGGACTGCAGCCGGAATCCAAGAACGATCCTCCGGACCGTACCCACCCAATCGACCAAATACTGCAAGGACCCCCTAGACAGCCTGGCACCCAGAATGGCCTTAACTTCGAATTCCTCCTCGCCCTCCACAGAGACAGGAGGCGGTGGAGCATGGACTTTGGTGTACCGGTTACATAACAGCGGCTTCAGAAGGTTTACATGGAACACATTATGTATTTTAAAATGGGGGTAACGCCAAAGCATAGGAGACAGGGTTGAGTCGCCGTAGAATTTTATAGGGCCGATATACCTAGGAGCCAACTTCATGGAAGGCACTAAGAGCTTGATATTACGTGAAGACAGCCAAACCCTGTCCCCAACTTGATACACGGGTGCCTGCCTCCTGTGTCTGTCGGCCTTAGTTTTCTGGATGGCACTACTTTCTCCAGTGCCCGTCTCACTCTCCCCCAAGTCTCTTTCAATGATGCCAGTTGTTTATCTAAGCAGGAATCGTGGAATCAGGAAACGTGGCGGGGAGCACGGGAGGATCAAAGCCATAAACAGTGAAGAAAGGAGAATGACCTGTGGATTCACTTACTGCGCTGTTATAGCATATTCTGCCACGGTAACAGATCTGACCAGTTATCTTGTTGTTCTGAGATGAAGCACCTGAGATATTTTTCTACGTTTTGGTTTGCTCGTTCTGCTGCTCCATTGGTCTGGGGGTGATAGGCCGAAGAGAAAGAGAGGTCTATTCCCACGTTCTTACAAAACCCTCTCCAGAATCCGGAGATGAATTGGGTCCCCCTATCAGAGACTATCTCCCGAGGGACACCGTGAATGCGGACCACGTTGGCAATGAATATGGGCACCAGTTCAGCTGCCGAAGGTAGTTTCTGAAGAGGAACATAGTGACCCATCTTGGAAAATCGATCTATGATCGTAAGTATCACTGTATTCCCTCTTGACTCAGGTAGCTCTACTATAAAATCCATGGCTACATGTGACCAGGGTCGTTCGGGGATCGGCAAAGGCTGGAGTAAGCCAATGGGTGCTGTTTTGGGACTTTTCTGCCTTGTGCACACTTCGCACACGGCAATGTAATCTTTGACGTCTCGGCGCAACGTGGGCCACCAGAGGAGTTTACTGATACTAGACACAGTCTTGGGTGATACCCATATGCCCGGAAGTTTTATTGTCATGATAGATGTTGAGTACCTCTTCTCTTTCGTTCTCAGGTACAAAGAGTTTCGCAGGAGGTTTTCCCCCAGGAGCTGCACCCTGGACGGTCTGCAACCTTTTCATTAGAGGAGACGAAACACTAATCGTAGTAGCGGCTATAATCCTCTCCTGGGGTACAATGGGATGCTGATCTTGGATATTATGTTCATAAGACTCATACTGTCTCGACAATGCGTCTGCTTTAATGTTTCTGGACCCAGGTCTATAGGTAAGTACGTAATTAAAACTTGAAAGAAACAATGACCATCTCGCTTGTCTGGAGTTTAAACGTTTGGCATCTCCAATGTACGTGAGATTCTTATGGTCGGTTATGATAACACGGGGTCCTTAGACCCTTCTAATAAGTATCTCCATTCGGCCAAGGCCGCGATGACTGCTAACAATTCTCTATTTCCAATGTCATAGTTCTTCTCTGCCGGGGACAACTTTCGAGAATAGAAGCCGCATGGATGCAAGGGTTTGTCAGGAGCCTCCCTTTGGGACAAGACTGCACCAAGACCTAGTTCGGAGGCGTCAACTTCTAATTGGAAAGGCAGAGCCGGATCTGGATGCCGGAGAACAGGAGCAGTAGTAAAGGCTTGCTTAAGTGTCTCAAAGGCTTGAGTGGCTTGAGGTGTCCATTTCTGATTTCCCACCCCTTTCTTTGTCATAGCCGTGAGGGGGGCCACCAAGGCCGAAAAATCTTTAATGAACCTTCTGTAATAGTTCGTGAACCCCAGAAACCTCTGAATGGCTTTAAGTCCTTGGGGTAAAGGCCAGTCAAGAATAGCTGAGAGCTTCTTAGGATCCATTTGAAACCCCCAGGAGTTATAATATAACCAAGGAATTGCACAGTTACTATGTCGAATAGACATTTTTCTAGCTTACAGTACAATCCAGCCTTCAATAGTTTTTTCAACACTTGTTTTACGTGGACATGATGAGTGTCCATATCAGGAGAGTATATCAGGATATCATCCAGATATACTATGACGAATTCTTGCAGAAATTCCCTTAGAGTGTCATTTATAAGGTCCTGAAAGACGGCTGGCGCATTACACAACCCAAAAGGCATCACCAGGTATTCGTAATGCCCGCTACGTGTATTAAAAGCCGTTTTCCATTCGTCTCTAGACATGTGCATTCGTTTTAGTACTAAAACGATTTAGTACGAATTTTGGGATAATTTAGTTTTAGTATGACTCAAGAGAAACGAAACTGCTCAGTACAAAAACGAAAGAAACTAAATAAAATGCACTACATTTTAGTTTCAGTCCTTTTTGTGATATTACATTGATGAGTGAAGGAGACCAGCAATGAAGAGCGCAACATCCGAAGTTCTGCACCCTCCACATGCCAATGCAGTAGGATGTTCTATACAGATAGGGGCATTAATTAATGCAGGAGGATGTTCTATACATTATACAGAGAGGGGTATTAATGCAGGAGGATGTTATATACATTATAAAGAGAAGGTATATAAATTGAGGAGGATGTTCTATATATTATACAGAGAGGGGTATTAATTAATGCAGGTGGATGTTGTATACATTATACAGACAGGGTATAATTAATGTAGGAGGATGTTCTAAACATTATACAGAGAGGATCCTTTTTTTCAGCCCTTTAAATCCTGTGGCTGTGAGCGCTGAGATCGGCTGCTTGTTACATTATCTCTCAGTACAATGTATCAGGCTCAGTTGTTACAGTAACTGACTGTAACAGCGCTCAGAGTTTCAGTAAAACAAGGAAATAATATTGTTCTAACCTCTTAAACATAAAAATATTATTTACTAGCTTTACTGAAACTCTGAGCGCTGTGATGAGCAGCGAACAGTCAGTAACTGTAACAGCTTTGCCTGACACGGGGCAGTATTACAATGTTGGTGCTAACTTAACCAGAGCTGTTGTAAACTGAAAACCTCCATAGGCTCTAATGGCTCTGGGAAGTTTACAACAGCTCTGGTTATGTTGGCACCAACTATGTAATATGGCCCACATTGTGCTGAGTGAGAGATACTGTAACAAGCAGCGATCTCAGCCCTCTGAGGAGCCACTACAATAGTAATTGTATCCATTGGTTTTCGGATGAATGAAATTAGTTTTCATACTAAATAACTGAAAACGAATTTCTTTAGTAACTAAATAAATTGCATTTTAGGACTAATCCATTAGTTCAAAACGAAATTTTGTGCTGTGCACATGTCTATTCGTCTCCCTTCTTAACCCTGACCAGGTTGTACGCTCCGCGTAAATCAAGCTTAGTATAGACACGAGCCCCTTTTAATCGGTCAAACAATTCTGTTATGAGGGGTATGGGATATGCATTTCTTATAGTGATCCTATTCAAACCCCTATAGTCGATGCAAGGTCGCAGATCTCCCTCTTTTTGGAGACAAAAAGAAACCTGCTCCTGCTGGGAGGAGGACCGTCTAATGAATCCTCGTTCCAGATTCTCCCTTATATATTCCTCCATAATGTCGTTCTCCCTTTGCGACAAAGGGTATACGTGACCCCTAGGAGGCATCGTACCGGGGAGCAAGTCAATGGCACAGTCATATGGACGATGTGGTGGTAGAACCTCAGTCCTGGCTTTAGAGAACACCTCCTTTAATGCCCGGTAACATTCAGGGACCTCTGTGGATAAAGGGGGCTGTGGCAATATTGAGGCTACCAATCACATTAACTGTGCCTAGGCACTTAGACTGACAATTTTGACCCCAACATTTTATGTCTCTCTGGACCCAATCGACTACTGGGTTGTGCTCTGTTAGCCATGGGAAACCCAAGGACGACAGGACATGAGGGTGATTCAATGATTTGAAATCTTATAGTCTCCTGGTGCAAAACTCCTAATTTCATACATACATCGACTGTATCGTGAGTGATATGAGGACATGCCAGAGGGTTACCATCTATGGCCTCCACCCTTAGAGGCCTTTCCCTGAGAACCAGTGGTATGAGGTTTTTTGGCAGCAAAATTCTTATCCATAAAATTGCCTGAGGCCCCAGAGTCCAAAAACGCCTCAGTCTTGAGGTGAACCCCCTCCCAGGCTAGGGAGACCGGTAACAGAATCCTGGATTTTTGTTTTTCATTCTCCACAAAGGAGGCACACAGAGAACCGACAACCTGGGTGTCTCCTGTTCTGAATCCCACTCTGCTATGTTCAACCCTGCCAACCCTGGGTCTCTGAGGACATCGAAGGCGGAAGTGATCTGCCCCTGCACAATAAAAGCAGAGCCCCTTTTCTTTTCTGTGAGCTTTTTCTGCTTCTGAAATACCTGTCCTCCCTATTTGCATGGGTTCAACGACCGGTAAATCAGTTTTTTCATTCTCCGAACCACCTGATGTACTGGAGTGTCTGGGTAACGAGGGTAAAGGAGGCAAGACCCTTCTGGGTCTATCTCTGGTGTGTCTCCTTTCCCTGATTTGATCGTCCATGGCTATACAGAAATCTATCAGGTGGTCCAGGCTTTCTGGTAATTTTAAGGGAGCCAGTTCAAACATAAAAGCCTCATTCAAGCCTTCGGTAAAGGCTAAGGTTAAAACGTCGTTTGGCCAAAGTACTTCAGAAACCAAAGTCTTAAACTCTATGGCATAATCGGCGACCCTCTTATTACCTTGTTTGATATGAAACAAGGACCTACCCGCATTGGTAGCCCTTCTAGAGGGATCAAAGGTACGTTTTAACTCAGAGGTAAAACCCTCATAGTCATAAATGATGGGTTTTTTATTTTCCCACAACGGCGTAGCCCACAATAAAGCTTTTTCTGTTAAATGATTAATCAGATATCCTACTTTAGCTTTATCAGACATACAAGAACCTGGATTGTTCTCAAACAGAATCTCGAGTTGAGTCAAAAACCCCCGACATAGGCTTGGTGTACCATCATAGCGTAGGGGTGCCTTCATACTAAGCCTATGTCCTTCAGGGGGAGACCGGACTGACCCTAGGTAACACTGGATCTGGAGGGTTTGTGGTACCTGTATTGGACCGATTTAGCAGGGTTTGCAGAGCGAGAGAAATCTGGTCCATTCTATGGTCCTGTTCCTCTTGTCTGGCTGCGATACGTGCCAGCTTTAGAGAGGTCTGCGGGATCCATTGGCCCTGACGTAATGTCACGGATCCCCCTGATAACCAGAAGTGTGGTCCCTTTACGCAGACCGCTCTCTACCCTTCCGATCCTTGAATGGTCGGTGATACTAAACAGACAAATAACCAGACAATATAGAAACAAGGGGTAGCACCAGACAGGGGTATGGAATAGAGTATCGTCACGAATCTTTCTGACTACTAAGATATAATTCTCTTTATGCAGCTCCCTTTCTACCCTTCCGATCCTTGAATGGTCGGCAAAGCTATTAAGGCAATGAAACAGGTAATAGACAAAGAAAGGGAAATACCAGACAGGGGTACAGACCAGATCACAAGTCCTCCCTAGGACTTTAGTAATAGCAGAGGTAGTCTGATGCGTGCTTAGGGTGCCACACAGACTGACCTCGGTACCAACGTTAAGGGCAGAACCTAGAACAGAGTAAATGCCAATGCCAGGAGTCATACACAGGAGGGTTCGTTTGCCAATGCCAAGGGTCATACACAGGAGGGTTCGTTTGCCAATGCCAAGGGTCATACACAGGAGGGTTCGTTTGCCAATGCCAAGGGTCATACACAGGAGGGTTCGTTTGCCAATGCAAGGGTTATACACAGGAGGGTTCGTTTGCCAATGCCAAGGGTCATACACAGGAGGGTTCGTTTTGCCAATGCCAAGGATTATACACAAGAGGGTTCGTTTGCCAATGCCAAGGGTCATACACAGGAATAACACAGGAGATAGCCAAAATGACACAAGAGCTCTGCGGGAGGTGAATACCACGTCAGGCACCGGTGTGTGGGAGAGACTGGGTTTTAAACCCGGCGGGTCCGCGTCACAGCGCCAGGCCCCGCCCCTTGGCGTCCCACGTGAGCGGGCCCGGAAGCGCTTACATTCGGCGCCTGGCCAGCGAGCAGCGAGGAAGCTGCTGCCAGGCGCCGCATCCCCTGGGTCCCCGTGACACCGGAGGAACCGAAGACCTCGAGTGAGGAGTCACCGCGAGTTGATCGGGTACGGAGAGCAGGCGGTGAGCTGGACAAGCTGCAGAAAGTCAGACAACGGATCCGGCCGCTAGTATCCCCAGTCAAAATCGAGCGGAGAGACGTCCTGGGTCAGCGGAGCCTAAAGCAATCGTCGGATGGGTGAGAGGCCTCCAAGGCTGTTTTGTGATTAAAGGACACGCTGCTGTTTCTCTTTAAAGTCCACAGGGCCCCAACTTGACTAGTCGAAGACATTCCTTAAGTAAATTCACTGGCCAGTTGAACAGTACCCGGGTACCATACACACACATACACACCTTTTACATTCCGGGACTTAACCTGTGCAGGACTCACTTTTGTTACGAATCGGAACAGGGGTTAAAAGATACGTTCCGAATATATTTTTTCTCTTTTCCGCTGCGCGTTTATCGTAATACGAAGAGATTGTATTCTTGGGTCCCGCTACGTGTCCCTTTTTCGAATATTCGTGCAACTGCATTTCTTTTCTGTTCTGTTACGAATATTTTATTTTCCGAAATACGACGCCTCGTGTTTCGGTTCTTTTCCGCAACGCGTTTTTACCGCGATACGAAAGTACTGTAAAATACCTGTGAATACCGTGTCTCAACATCTGCTTATTATTTAGTAAACTATTTAAATTATAAAAACTCACAACGGTGTTGGAGTATATTTATTCCCTAGTGCGGGGAGACTGACCCGTGGTTCAATTTTCAGCGGCTCCTCCGGGAGTGAGCGCTACACTTATTTTTCTCACCAGATGCACCTCGTGTACCTCCCCACTCTGCCAGTCCCTCCATTGACTTCCTGTACGTTCCAGGATACAGTTAAAAATACTGGTGTTCACGTTCAAATCGCTCAATAACTCAACTTCTCCCGACATTTCTTCATCAATCCGCAAGCACGTCCCATCCAGACAACTTCAGTCAGCAGGCCATCCCCTCCTGTTATCTGTCTACACACTCACGGCCAACTCTCGTCTCCAAGACTTTGCACGGGCAGCACCGGTGTCATGCCCCGCTCCGCGGCCTTCCCCCGGCCCACACCGCCATGCTGGGAGAGGTTCCCTACTCACCCGAGGTCCCTCGTGGCGCGTTGCTCCGAGTTCCGGGTCCGCAGGATGGAGAGGAAGAGCCAGGAGACGCCCCACGCCGCCGGCTGGATCCAAGCCCTGTAAAGGAATGCGCGCGCACGCGCGAGAACAGGCCCTCCTATGTACTGTAAAATCAGGTACTCTGGTGCCCTCGGCTGGCCGATTAAGGGTACTGCGGGACACCTGCTCTGGAGATCCTCGAATGCCTCCCATTGACCTATCAAAGATCCAGGTACCTCAACTCCACCTACGAGAACCAGGTGAGAGATATTCTCATGATCCATGAACCCTATTTAAATCCGCCTTCCTTCCCAGCACATTATCCAGGTTCTACTGTGCCTTCCGCCTCAGTTTTCCTAGAGTTCCTCGTATTCCTTGATCACGTATCTTCTGACCCTTCGACCCGGATTGTGCCAACGACTACGCCACCTTCTTCAACCCTTCGACCCGGATTGTGCCAACGACTACGCCACCTTCTTCAACCCTTCGACCCGGATTGTGCCACCGACTACGCTGCCCTCTTCAACCCTTCGACCCGGATTGTGCCAACGACTACGCCACCTTCTTCAACCCTTCGACCCGGATTGTGCCACCGACTACGCTGCCCTCTTCAACCCTTCGACCCGGATTGTGCCACCGACTACGCTGCCTTCTTTAACCCTTCGACCCGGATTGTGCCACCGACCACGCTACCTTCTTCAACCTTCGACCCAGATTGTGCCACCGACTACGCTGCCTTCTTCAACCCTTCGACCCGAATTGTGCCAAAGACTACGCCACCTTCTTCAACCCTTCGACCCGGATTGTGCCACCTACTACGCCGCCTTCTACACTCTTCGACCCGGATTGTACCATCGACCACGCCACCATCCTCGTTATTATCCGTTGTTCTTCCTGGGACTTTGTTACGAATTCCACTCCAACCTTATTGACTGTATTATTTTCTGGACTTCAACTACTATTTATGGTTCACTAAAAGATTACTTTACTCTCCATCGCCTCCTGATTTCCTTATCCATAGCTTGCCATTGGGTTCCATACACACACTTCACAGGGGATCCAAACCCTGCATTACAACCGGTCCTTTGGAATGACCTGCCTTGCCCTATCAAACTCTCCCCAATCTTCAGGCCTTCAAGAAATCCCTCAAAACCCATCTCTTCAAATTAGCATACCACATCACTGACGCAAGTCATCCCCCCTGCTCATCGACTCACACATGATTGAAGCTGCTTCTATTGCCCCACCATTCCCGAACCACTGGCACTCATGATCCTGCTATCTAGTAAAATTCCTCTTGTATTCCTCAACCCCAATCCCTCTAGATTGTAAGCTTTTATGAGCAGGGCCCTCTACACCTCTTGTTTCCATCATATGTTCGTTTATCTCATTCCCTTTGGATATTGTAAAGCGCTGCGGAAACTGTTGGCACTATATAAATGACGATGATAATAATAATAATAATAATAATGTTCCTGAGGACTACCAGCCTCTGAGTGATTTTGAGTCCAAAGGAGCCTGGAATGGAGAACATCTGGTGCTGCCCAGCTGTGGATCGGGTGATAGATTGCTGACAAGAGCCTGGAAACAAGTGTGTCCAGAGCGATCCAGTGAACAGCTATTGTCAGATAAGCCCTTATTCATTTTATATCTGTTGTGCAGATTGTAAGTATTGTGTGATGAAGAATTTCCATTTCTTTCAGCATTACTCTATTTCTTGTTGTATTATCTATTGCTTTTTGTAGAGCCTTCATTTGTTGTTTGCTATAAATTTGTAAGTTGCTGTGCAGAAATAAGCTTTTTCAGATTTTTTCCGAGCCAAACTTTCTTCACACCAGTGGCATTTTTCAAATATCCACTCGGGTGTCATTTTTTTCAACTGAATCAGCTGTTATTTCGAAAAAATATCAGCAGCAAGCAGCTGTTATTTTTTTCTCTAGAAATCGTCCGATAGAATTAAATCAAGCCCATAGTTTTTTACTCCATGAAATTAACATTAACAAACAGGTGACAGCTGTAGTAATTATCTAGCCACAAAGCGCTCCTTACAACAGATTGGCGTAAGCTATAAAACAGTGAATGTGGTGTAATAAACATAGTAGAAAATGTGGAACAAAAACTCAACTTTACTATACTCTTACCATATAAGAAGTATAACAATTTTTGTTTTCTTTTTCCAAATGATCTTTTCTCCATCAAAATGTTAAACTAAAATCATTAAAACTAGTTCTGTCTTATATATATATATACATATATATACATACACACATATATATATATATATATATATAAACCTATATATGCAAACAAATTATCTACACATTTTATGATGTATTTATTCTTTTGTTTTAAAGCTTAACCACCTGGTTATAATCAGAAATCCAAAACAGATTAAAAATAATATGTTATCATAACTTAATGTGAAAAGACAATTATTGTTTTAATGTTGCAGTTTCTCCATTTTTATAATAAATATGTTTTGGTTAGACTTTACATGTCTCATTTTTACTTTTAGTATTGAAATTCGTCAGCTGTGTCAAAGCTAAACATTACTTAAATATGCCGTGGGTTCTAATACCTATAATCTATTTATATTTGGGAGAATTTTACTGTTCTCACTGAATGCCAAGAATATTTGCGATTTCTACATTGTTTAAGCGATATGCTCTCCATGCAATCTTGTGGCTTGATTTTAGATCTAGTAGTGATCAATAGACTATCAAGCACATTTTAATCTGCTGGACAAGGCATGTTCAAAGTAAAAACACATGATTGAAATACTCAGTGAATTTTGATTAGTGCTAAGAATGATGTTCTGCAGACTATATAACAAAAATACAGCATGCAAGAACCATCTACATACCTTCACAATGATAGCCATGACCTCTGGTTTCCCATTTTTAGCTTCACCGAAGGATCTGACATTAAAAGAGCAGATATTCAGAGATTCAGTCTCAATTAAATAAAGACTAAAGAGCAATAATATCAATTTCATGGTTTCAGGATTGGAAAGAACAAATGACATTGATATGATGTGAGTTTCAGCCTGTCCCTCTCACAGAATGACAGAATAAGAATTCTAGCTGTAAACCCTCTACAAAACAGGAACAGGAATTGCAAGTTCCTTCTTCATTTTTTTTTGTCCAAAGGATGCATGTTTACTGGCTGTGTGCCTGGCTGAATAGATGACACTTCCCATTTTCTAAGAAATTATATCATTTTTAACTTGGTTAAAAAACATGCAATTGGATTGCCAAACACAAGAAAAAGGACACTATTGGTAAAACAACCAATCAAATAAAAAAAAACTTACAGGGTTATTCAGAAAAAGGTGAAACTCTCGAGAACTTTTGGAGAAGTGAAAATTCTAGGTCAAAATAGCTGATTTGGAAAGTGAGCTAAATGGGAAAAAGTTTCACATTTGGCTATTTTGACCTAGAATTTTCACTTCTCCAAATGTTCTCCAGAGTTTCACCTTTCTCTGAATAACCCTGCTAATGCTGTGATGGTTCTTCACTGCACCTGTGTGTGCAATGAGATTATTGTGAAGCCTGTCAGGGTTATTCCGAGAAAGGTGAAACTCTGGAGAACCTTTGGAGAAGTTAAAATTCTTGGTCAAAATAGCCAAACCAGAAAAATTCTCCCATTTATCTAACCTTCCAAATTGGCTATTTTGACTTGGAATTTTCACTTCTCCAAAAGTTCTCCAGAATTTCACCTTTCTCTGAATAACCCTGTGTATATTTGTAATGAGAGTCGTGTGAGAGCAGTGTGTGTGTGTGTGCGTGCGTGTGTGTGTGCATGTGTGTATGTGTTTGTGTGATGGTGCTTTATTGAATATATCTGGAACTGTATATGTAGGATGTGAGGGTATAAGTTTGCATGTATTTCTGCACTATTCTGTGCACACTCCAACCTAGAATGTTAAGGAATTTGTTCCCATATGCTCAACTAATCATCAACCACAACACCCCACACTATGAAGGTGCCAAAGGTGAACACATAATTGACCTTATGGTAGCCCTGGCCCTGATTGAAAATTTTAGGTTGAAATAACAGGAGATGAGACAATGTCAGCTATTTTTGCTTAACATTTGTAGCTTCTTTCAACCTCTCTAACTTTAACTACTTACAGATGCCCTTTATTTTGTCAGGGAAAAATATGAAACATTTTCCAGATGGGCAGTCATCTCTTAAAGTGAATCATCACAGACTAGTCTGCACTTCTACCCACTCTGCAGCGACCCTGGTATGTCACTGTCACTTGGGAGGTACACCCATTTAAGGCTGTGACCTCAAGTAAGACCACCTTTATACAACTGGAAGAGCGTAACTGGGAACAGGCAAATAAATAAAAATTTACTACGGGCCCTATTCCAAGCTAGACACTAAAATGGAGATGGTAAGAAGGAAAATCTGCCCTTGCAGATTTTCCCTTACCATCCATATCCACTTTAACGTCTTATTCCGGGTAGGTGCTAACTTAGCACCTTGCCTCGGAATGCAGCAGAAAGCTGCTAAATACCAGCTTTGCGTGTCACGGCAGCGAGCTCTATGCAAGCTCGCTCACGAGTCATCATCTAGGTAGACTAGGAATCATTTGTTCCCAGTCTCCAGTGGCGTAGCGTGGGGGGGCTGGGGGGGCCGTGGCCCCGGGCGCAGTTTTGTTAGGGGCGCATTCGCGCCCCTAAAACTGGCCCGGGGGTTGAGGGACCCAGATGCCGGGCAGCGCGAGAGCGCCTGCCCGGTCTTGAACAGTCCGTCCTGTGAAGTAGATGCGGCTGTGTGCGTGCAGGCGCAGGTCATGTGGTCCGGCTAATCAGGTGGTACTGAGTCTCTGTACCACCTGACTGGCCGGACCGCGTGACCGGCTGTGCACGCACACAGCCGCATCCACTTCACAGGATGGACTGTTCAAGACCGGGCAGGCGCTCTCGCGCTGCCCGGCATCTGGGTCCCTCAACCCCTGCCGGAGCTGGGGCAACAATCCAGGTGAGAGCTGGGGGCAAATCCATGACCTGGGGGCAAATCCATGTGTGACCTGGGGGCAAATCTATGAGCTGGGGCAAATCCATGAGCTGGGGGCAGTATCCATGAGCTGGGGGCAAATCCATGAGCTGGGGCAAATCCATGAGCTGGGGCAAATCCATGAGCTGGAGGGGGCAAATCCATGAGCTGGGGGCAAATCCATGAGCTGGGGGCAAATCCATGAGCTGGGGCAATCCATGAGCTGGGGCAAATCCATGAGTGAGCTGGGGCAAATCCATGAGCTGGGGGCAAATCCATGAGCTGGGGCAAATCCATGAGCTGGGGCAAATCATGAGTGAGCTGGGGCAAATCCATGAGCTGGGGCAAATCCATGAGTGAGCTGGGGCAAATCCATGAGCTGGAGGGGGCAAATCCATGAGCTGGGGCAAATCCATGAGTGAGCTGGGCCAAATCCATGAGCTGGGGCAAATCCATGAGTGAGCTGGGGGCAAATCCATGAGCTGGGGGCAAATCCATGAGTGAGCTGGGGCAAATCCATGAGCTGGGGAATCCATGAGTGAGCTGGGGGCAAATCCATGAGCTGGGGGCAAATCCATGAGCTGGGGCAAATCCATGAGTGAGCTGGGGCAAATCCATGAGCTGGGGCAAATCCATGAGTGAGCTGGCGGGCAAATCCATGAGCTGGGGCAAATCCATGAGTGAGCTGGGGGGCAAATCCATGAGCTGGGGGCAAATCCATGAGTGAGCTGGGGGGCAAATCCATGAGCTGGGGGCAAATCCATGAGTGAGCTGGGGCAAATCCATGAGCTGGGGCAAATCCATGAGTGAGCTGGGGCAAATCCATGTGTGAGCTGGGGCAAATCCATGAGATGGGGGCAAATCCATGAGCTGGGGCAATATCCATGTGAGAGCTGGGGCAATATCGATAACGTGTCCACAGGTTGGGGGGGCGCACAATTCTTGGCTGGCCCCGGGTGCTGACAACCCACGCTACGCCACTGCCAGTCTCGCTCTTCTTCCAGCAAGAAGAGGCAGCAGATCGGTCCACCCTTTTCACTGTGGGATGAGAGGTGAGCATGGGATTTTTCGGGGTGGGGGTTTAGAGAGTATAAAATAATTTGCATGTACATAATCATTTAACACCAGTTTTTTGGAGTTGTTAAAATTGGTTGATTCGCGGCCTCGACTTGCGCCTGCACCGTGTAATAGCTCATGTCTCGTGACGTTAAAAAATGATTGCGCTCCCTATGCTAGGTTTATACGCAAGCTACAGTAAGCTCACGCAAGCTGTGAAGCGCAAACTGATTTCACACCAGTGCATCGTCAACTATGGAATATCGATGCCAGATGTTAAATTTACTAATCCTAGCACTAACGCTTACTTATCGAGACGCTACAAAAGCAACCACTATGGAATAGACCTCTACATTTTTAAATGCCTTAATACCTACAACATATTTATCTAGATGACATTCAGATTTAGAGAACAACACTGTACATGCTCTAGTTACAGCATGTTCCAATGTACTTTATGGCATGGAAACAAGTGAGCAGGGGCCAGGACAAAGTCTTATTAATTCATTCCACCTCTTGTCGTCATATTTCTTTATTTATAAATAATTTCATATTTCTTTATTTAGAAACATAAACCCTTATTGAAATTATGGCATATATTAAAGTAAAATAGAATTAAAAGTAATGTTTCTATCACACCTGATGAGGCCTAACAAGACTGAAATGATAGTCAGGGGTTGTTGCACCTCTTGTACAGGGATGACGTCTTTGGCATTTCAGTACTGGCCAACCTTTCTGGATTATAAAAATCTGATTTGCTTATGGACAAGTCGTCTCTGTAATGGCACCATCGAACCAAAACCTTGGAAAACTGAATTGGCCCCACTGTAGAGCAGAACATTAGTGCTGTTGCTCATTCTCAGGGCCCTGACATGTTTTTGCTTTCTTTCACATTATTATTAAATTTTCATTATGTGTTATCCAATCAGGTGTTATGATTTGGATGACAGGTTCATGGATAATTTGTTTGAAAGAACATTTTTAAATCCGTGATGAATCCCTGAAATGATCCATTAGAGAATATCTGAGCTCTCTCCACCTTCTTAAATTCTCAAAGAGGGAGAGATCGAGGCTATAAAAAGAATCTCAAACCCCATATAATCCTGGCCTAAGATGATCTTTCAGACACCAACTACCATACCTTTCTCCGTGGTCTCATGCCACACCTGGTTTCTCTCTTTATTGTGTTTTTCGGGGAAAAGGGTCTTTCCCTAGAGTTCTTATCAGCACTGGACCGGTAGAGCTCATGGTCGCAGCATACGCCAATGACCTTCTCTTTTTCATTTGCCAACCCCTCATCACGCTGCCTTCCCTTATGAAGATGTTCCAGGAATATGGGATGTTGAATATTCTTAAAATCAATTACGATAAGTCGGAATTGATCCCCATAAACCTTCAGAACCATCAGACCTCTTTCCTTCAAAGCTCTTTCCCATTTTGTTAGTGTGCCGACCGCATGCATTACCTAGGAGTCCAACTGACACCTACAGTTGTGTTCAAAATTATTCAACCCCCACTGAAATTGAGTGTTTTGGCCAGTTTGACATTGATTTTGATCATTCAGTCATCTTGCTTACAATTAAATCAAAGAGGCACTTGTAGGTCAGACAAATATAACATAACATTTATAATGAAATAACCACAAATGTCTTTTCTGTGCTCACATCATTATCAGTTTTATTCAACCTCCAAGTGACATTCAATCTTAGTACTTAGTACAACATCCTTTTACAGTTATAACAGCTTTTAAACGTGAAGCATAGCTTGACACAAGTGTCTTGCAGCGATCTACAGGTATCTTCGCCCATTCGTCATAGGCAAAAGCCTCTAGTTCAGTCACATTCTTAGGCTTGCGCACTGCAACTGCTTTCTTTAAGTCCCACCAGAGGTTCTCAATCGGCTTTAAGTCAGGTGACTGTGATGGCCACTCCAAAATGTTCCAGCCTTTAATCTGCAACCATGCTCTAGTGGACTTGGAGGTATGCTTGGGATCATTGTCCTGTTGAAAGGTCCAACGTCTCCCAAGCCTCAGGTTTGTGACGGACTGCATCACATTGTCATCCAATATCTCCTGGTACTGAAGAGAATTCATGGTACCTTGCACTTGCTGAAGCTTCCCTGTACCTGCAGAAGCAAAACAGCCCCAAAGCATGATTGACCCCCCGCCATGCTTCACAGTAGGCAAGGTGTTCTTTTCTTCATAGGCCTTGTTCTTCCTCCTCCAAACATAGCGTTGATCCATGGGCCCAAACAGTTCTAATTTTGTTTCATCAGTCCACAGAACACTATCCAAAACTTCTGTGGTTTGTCCACATGACTTTTGGCATACTGCAGTCGACTCTTCTTATTCTTTGGAGACAGCAAGGGGGTGCGCCTGGGAGTTCTGGCATGGAGGCCTTCATTACGCAGTGTGCGCCGTATTGTCTGAGCTGAAACTTCAGTACCCACATCTGACAAATCTTTTCTCAGTTCCTTAGCAGTCACACAGGGACTTTTCTCCACTCTACGCTTCAGGTAGCGCACAGCAGTCAAAGTCAGCATTTTCTTTCTGCCACGACCAGGTAGCGTTTCAACAGTGCCCTTTGCCTTGAATTTGCGAATAATACTTCCTATGGTCTCTCTTGGTATGTTTAACATCTTTGCAATCTTCTTATAGCCATTGCCCTTCCTGTGAAGAGTAATCACCTCTTCTCTTGTCTTCCTGGACCATTCTCTTGACTTCACCATGTTTGTAACCACTCCAGTAAATGTCTAGAAGGAGCTGAGTATCACAGTCATTTTGAAGCTGCCTAATTGGTGCTTATTATGCTTTATTGCTGCTCCGTGACAACCACAGGTGTTTTCAATACCTGATTGAAAACACTTGAATGAACCTCTGTTCTTCAGAGTGGAAGTCTTTAAGGGGTTGAATAATTGTGTCAATGAAGAATTCACAAAAGAAACATTTACTACTGTATTACAAAACCAATTGATGTCATTTTAGTTGCATATGGTTCTTTAAAAAGTCCTTGTAGGATTTCATTCTGAATACAATTACAAACGTACACTAAATTCCCTAAAACCCTTTACAGCATTGGGGGTTGAATAATTTTGAACACAACTGTAACTGCTCTAACCTTTGCATAGCAAACTTGGTGCCCTTACTAACGTCTCTTAAACCAGACCTACAGGAATGGGCATACCTACATGTCTCATGGTTTGGGCAGATTTCAAATATGAACATCCTACCATGACTCTTATACTTATTTCAAACTGTCCCAATCTCTTTACCAGGATCCTTCTTGAGAACCATCCGCTCACTCTTCATCAGATATGTGTGGAATAAAAATGTTGTTGTTGTGATCTGCTTACTAATTCCAAGTGGTTGGGCGGTGCCGCATTACATCACATCCGCAATTATTACTACACAGTACATGTTTAGAGAATCATAGAATGGGGCTCGGCAGAGCCGCATAAGAGCTGGGGAGCAGTTACAGTTACAAGTACGTATACAGCGCCAACAGATTCCGTAGTGCTTAACAATGGGGAAGCACAGACAGGTGACATAATAAAATGTGAAGTAAAGAAATGGGGACAGCGCTTCAACTTAAAAGGATGCAGTGTATAAGTGATGTGATAAATATGGAAAAATGCTCACAAGTAATGGTAGATCCTTTAAGGAGGATTAAACATGGACTAAATCAATCAAAATCTTCATAATAGTAACAAAAAAGTGGAGGATAGTGCGCTTACAAATGGAGGAGAGGACAGAGTGAAGGTCACTATAGTTGCCGGATATCTTCCCAATACCCAAAGTGACCATAAGCATAAAAATACAAACAAGGCAGCGCTTCTTCACACTCTCAAGGGGAATGAATGCAGGGAATAAAAAATAAAATAAATTAAAATCTAAAAATTACAAAACAGTCAAGGATGAACTGATTGGATATACCAATAGGGCTCAAAAGCCACATAGAAACATAGAAAAATGTCGGCAGATAAGAACCTTTCGGCCCATCTAGTCTGCCCAATTACATGGATACTTTACCTGGATTTATCTTTTGTTTAGGATAGCCTTATGCCTATCCCATGCTTGCTTAAATTCAATTACTGTTTTGGCCTCTACCACTTCTACTGGAAGACTGTTTCATGTATCCACCACCCTCTCAGTAAAATAATGCTTCCTGATGTTACTTTTAAACCTTTGCCCCTCTAATCTAAGACTATGTCCTCTTGTTTTGCTATTTTGTTTCCTTTTAAATATACTCCCTTCCTCTACCTTGTGGATTCCTTTACGTATTTAAATGTTTCTATCATATCTCCTCTGTCTCGTCTTTTTTCCAAGCTGTACATGTTAAGATCATTAAGCCTTTCCTGGTAACTTTTCTCCTTCAAGCCGTACACCATTTTAGTAGCCCTTCTCTGAACTCTCTCTAAGATGTCTATATCCTTCTGGAGATACGGTCTCCAGTACTGCACACAGTACTCCAAGTGAGGTCTCATCAGTGCTCTGTACAGTGGCATGAGCACTTCCCTTTTCCTACTGCTAATACCTCTCCCTACACAACCAAGCATTCTGCTAGCATTTCCTGCTGCTCTATTACATTGACTACTTACCCTTAGATCCTCTGAAATAATGACCCTAAATCCCGTTCCTCAGATGTTGAGGTTAGGACTGTATCAAATATTCTATATTCAGCCCTTGGGTTTTTACATCCCAGGTGCATTATCTTGCACTTATCCACATTAAAACTCAATTGCCACAACTCCGACCATTTTTTTAGTTTACCTAAATCATTTGTCATTTGGCTGATCCCTCCAGGAACGTCAACCCTGTTGCAAATCTTTGTGTCATCAGCAAAAAGACATACTTTTCCATTAATACCTTCTGCAATATCACTAATAAAAATATTAAAGAGAATGGGTCCAAGTACTGACCCCTGAGGTACCCCACTGGTAACAAGACCTTGCGCCGAATAAACTCCATTTACCACAACCCTCTGTTGTCTGTCACTCAGCCACTGCCTAATCCATTCAACAATATTGGAATCCAAGCTCAAAGATTGCAATTTATTGATAAGCCTTCTATGCGGAACAGTATCAAAAGCCTTACTGAAATCTAAATAAGCAATGTCTACTGCACCACCTGTGTCTATTATTTTTGTTACCCAATCAAAAAAATCAATAAGATTAGTTTGGCATGATCTCCCTGAGGTAAACCCATGTTGTTTCTGATCCTGTAATCTATGTGTTTTTAGATGTTCAACAATCCTTTCCTTTAACATGGTTTCCATTAATTTCCCCACTACTGACGTAAGACTAACTGGCCTATAGTTCCCCGATTCCTCCCTACTACCCTTCTTGTAAATGGGCACAACATTTGCTAATTTCCAGTCTTCTGGGACGACTCCCGTTAACAAGGATTGGTTAAATAAATCTGTTAACGGTTTTGCTATTACATCACTGAGCTCTTTTAATAATTTAGGGTGGATCCCATCAGGCCCCATTGACTTATTTGTCTTTACTTTAGACAGCTGCTGTAGAACCTCCTCCTCTGTAAACTCATATGTAAATGTCTCTTTAGTGTTCTCTCCTAACTGAGGTCCCTTTCCTTCCTTTTCTTCTGCAAAGACTGAACAAAAATATTCATTGAGGCAGTCAGCGACACTTTTATCCTCTTCTACATACCTTCCTTCCTTTGTTTTTAATCTAACTAATCCTTGTTTTACTTTTCTTTTCTCGTTTATGTATCTAAAAAATGTTTTGTCCCCCTTTTTTACTGACTGAGCTATTTTCTCTTCTGCGTGTGCTTTGGAAGCTCTTATAAATTGCTTTGCCTCTTTCTTCAATCAATGATACATACATTGGTAAATGGTAGAGAATGTTCTGATTTAGGAGGAAAAAATTTCTGTACATGGATGTTCTTTCTTCTTTTCCAAAGATGTATATTTGACTTGTGTAGTAGGTACCTCAAAGAAAGACAGATGCGTAGTGCAATACTGTGTATCCACAATAAACAATATATATATATGTTCGTAGAAGTAACAGAAAAGGGAACTCACATTCTTCAAGAGCTTCCAGCCCTCATATGTTCGCCTTTCAGGTTGTTATAGGCCAACCAGCTTGCCTTCAAACTCCCGATTCAAATCTCCGTCGATGTATGCATCACCTCAGACACCTCGGTGATGGAGACGAATATAGACACCAGGAGAGTAGATAGGTAAAAGTAGAATTTTTTTTTTTTTTTGTAAATAAAAGTTTTTATTTTAATTTTTCACAGCAAACAAAGATATAAGAAAGTTGTACATGTATCAAAGTCATCAGCTCGCAGGCTGGGCGGTGGCATCATCATAAAACAACATGTATCTTTTACATTCGAGTTAGGAATTAAGAATTAAGAGCTCCGAATTGCTTGAGAAAGGTAACCGAACGCTGAAAATCAGTGTTCGGTTACCTTTCCTGACCATTCGGCTATCCAGAGAGCAGGCAATTCGCCAAATCCTGGCGAATTGCCTGAACATACGGTGCCTGTTCGGTCCCTGTTCGAGGGCAGTGAAATCCCCATGAAAAAGCACTGCTTCGGCTATTCAGAGAACACAAACCAGCAGTAAAAGGTTCCCCTAATGCCCTGCCATTCGGTGGTTTAATTCGGCAAGTTTATTCAGGAGAATCCCATAGGCTTCAATGTTAAAAATATTCCCGTTTTAATTCAATATCTAATAAACCGTTCATTATAAAATTCTGCAGCAAAAGTCTCTTTATTTATAGATTTTTTAGGATACTTTAAGCATTTTTCTTTTTTTTGTATTTTTTTTTAGAAGTCCGATTTTTTTTTTTTCCAGTTTACTTATTTTTTTTGTAACAGCCCTCTTTATTATCATTCCCTGGACCTCCTGTGAAAATTTCAGACATTTTCGCCCAGTAGTTTCTTTGCAAACAGCGTTTCATTTTCCCAGATTCATACAAATGGTTTTGCTAATTTATTCACTGCCTCCTCTATGTCACAGCTGCTTCGGCTCTGTGTGATTCGGCTCCTGTTCGGCTCCTGTTCGGCTACTGTTCGGCTTCTTCGAAGGTTAATCCAGATGTTTTTGCTTGTTTTCAGCGTGCATTCGGTTAGTTTTCGTCAGGTTTTCGGCAGCTTTTCCCTGCAATTCGGGGACCCTGTGCTGTTTGCTGAATACACCGCAGGGTCACCGAAATGGGATCGGCAAAACAAACCGAATTGAAGAGAACGAAAAGTCACCAAACGTGCGGTGACTTTTCGAATCTCTTTGGATAACCCTGTAAGTATCAGCATCAAGTCAGATTAACGTTATTGGGATCACGTGGAAAGGGTAAATTAAACTAAGACCAAGAAAAAAAAAAAGGGGGGGTATTGGGGAGGGGGGAAATGGCCTGGGAATTTGGGCAAATCCCTACTGGGCACAGAAACCATAAAACAGTGCATTCACTATACGTCAAGGGTAGAGACTAGAGCGTCTTAAGAAGGAATGTGGTCAGATACTACGTCACATTGGCTCAATTACAGTAACAAGGCACGAAATTCTGCTCCCCCCGATTGGAGGATCCAAGTACTGCAAATCTGAGTATATTGGGCCGTCATACCGTTCATTGAGTAGTACAGTTGTTCGACTCTATGGAGCTCTTCCATTTTAGAGAGCCAAAGATGCATGGGAGGGCTCACCCTTTGCTTCCAAAATAGGGGTATTAGACTTTTGGCAACATTCAGAATGCGGATACACACCGATTTTTTGTAACCTGAAGTAGCGTAGTGTACATGATGTAATAGCATGGTGGCTGGTCGGAATTCGGGGGGAGGTTCTATGAACAGTTGAGTGATTTTATGTATCTTTTCCCAATATAGGCGAATTACTGGACAAGACCACCATATGTGAAGTGCCGATCCGGGCTTTCACCACAATGCCAGCACTCATCCGACATATCAGGAAACACGTGGCTAAGCTGTTCAGGGGTCTTATACCACAGGGATAGTAATTTATATGCCATTTCCTGTGTTTTCGATGAGACCGAGCAGTGGTGTGTAAGGTCGCAGATTTTCCCCCATTGGGAGTCGGACAGAGTAGTTTCTAACATCATTTCCCAACTGCCCATAAACCTCGGCGGGGGTTCTATTTGAGCGCTGGAGGAGTTCGTATAAATAGGACACGCCATGTGGCAGTAGGTCAGCTGTCATGCACTGTTTTTCAAATTCTGTTAGAGGGCGGGTCAGTTTTGTTCGTTGGGGTATAGATCTGATAAAGCTAGCAATCTGTTGATATCGGAAGTATCGTAGGAAAGTCACTGCCCTATCGCCCAGTATATCAGAAAGCGAGGCAAGTTGTTGGTCTCGAAATACGTCACGAATGCACGGTGTTTGTGTTTGCAGCAAGTCTGTGAATATCGACGGGGTGTAAGACGTGGGCGTGGAGGCTTGGCATAACAACGGCGTAAGCGGCGACGGGTCAGAGGACAGGTCTAAAACACGCATTACTCGATGCCATATGAGTAGTGTAGCTGAGGTGTAATGTAGATCACGTACCTGGCGTAGCCCTTGCAGTTTAGGCAGCCAAGGGAGGACAGTGAGGGGAATCCCGGCTTCGTCTTGTTCAACCACCCCCCACGCTTTGAGTTTGCGGGGTTTTGCCCATTCCAGAATACGCTGAAGGTGGCAAGCCGTATGGTATTTCGCGAAGTCTGGTACGGCAAGCCCCCCCGTGCTTTAGGTAGGGTAAGGATGGAAAATTTTAGCCTCAGTCGGGATCCCCTCCATACATAATTCGAGATCTGCGTTTGTAGGTCCCGAAAAAAGGTTCGCGGGAGGTCAATGGGAATCGTCTGAAAGAGGTATAAAATACGAGGGAGTACATTCATTTTGATTGCCTGGACGCGACCCAGCCAAGAAATGTGCGGATAGTTCCAGGCCTTCAGATCCGTGGAGATAGTCGCGAGCATGAGCGCAAAGTTGTCTCTGAACATTAAAGTATGGTCAGAGGTCAACCAAATTCCCAAGTACTTAATTCTATCCTCGGCCCATTGGATCGAGAAGTTTGGCCGTATGGATTGAGCCTTCGACCGCGGCATGGACACATTTAACAGGAAGGACTTGGCGAAATTAATTTTCAAGTTGGAGAGGTTACCGTATACTTCAAAAGCTTTCAGTAAGTTGGGCAAAGTCGTTTCTGGGTAAGTCACGAAAAAAAGGAGATCATCCGCGAAAGCAGCTACCCTGTGCTCCGTCCGGCCAGTCCGGATCCCTCGGATGTCCGGGCTAGCCCTTACAGAGGACAGGAAGGGCTCCAATGCCAATACAAACAACAATGGGGAGAGTGGGCATCCCTGCCTAGTACCGTTCCTTATCTTAAAGGGTTCCGTATAGATCCCATTCACGCAAACCCGTGCAGTTGGATCCGAATATAGAGCCCGGATCCAGGTGCATAGATTAGGACCTAGTCCAACCTGAGAAAGAGTTGCAAACAGGAATTCCCAGTTTACTCTGTCAAAGGCCTTCTCCGCGTCCGTAGAAAGGAGGAGAAGGCCTTCTTGTTGCCTCGTTGCCCTATGCATGATCGTCAGTGCCCATATGGTGTTGTCTCGCGCCTCCCGCCCTGCCACAAATCCCACCTGGTCTTGGTGTATCAACCCCGGGACATAAGGTGTAAGTCGTGTGGCCAGGATCTTTGCATACAGTTTGAGATCGCAATTTAATAGGGAGATGGGGCGATAGCTGTCGCACCGCTCAGCATCTTTACCTTCCTTAGGAATTAAAGATATGTTGGCCGCCTGAGTTTGGGACGGAATGGTGTGGCCTTCCAGAATGGCATTAAAAGCCACCAGGAATCTGGGGTAGAGAATTTTGGCAAATCGTTTATAATATTGCAGGGGAAGGCCATCTGGGCCTGGGCACTTGCCCGTTTTGGAAGATTTTACCGCGTCACTCAATTCTTCCATAGTTAAGGGTGCGTCTAACAGTAGGGCAGTTTCAGGTGTCAGGCGTCGCGTGACGTGTTGGGAGAGATAGGCATGAATCTTTTGCGAATGAAGTGTGCGTCCTGCGTCCGTCTCCGGAGTGGGCAGGTCATATAGAGTCGCGAAGTAGGAACGAATCGTAGGGAGAATGCGGTGTGGTAGATGTTGTGTTTTGCCATGTGTGTCCCTGATTTTGGCAATGTACGTGGTCGAATGGCGGGCACGTAACATACGAGCCAGCAGTCTCCCACTCTTGTCTCCATGAGCAAAGAAAAATGTCTTGGAACGTAAACAGTGTCGGTGATACGTGGAATTAAGAAGAGTGGCCAGTTCCCGGCGTAGGGTTGTCAAGTCGGTTAACTGGGCAGGGTCAAGGATTCCTTATGTAAGGTCTCCAGGTTGTGAATGCGAGCTAAGAGATCGATTGTAGCTGCCTCCCTGTGTTTTTTGCTCTGACGCTTACGAATATAAAACCCACATATGACACATTTATGTGCTTCCCAGATGGACAGTGGAGACACATCTGGCGTGTCATTGTCCTGAAAATATAGGGCTAGGGTCTGCTCACAGTCGTTTGAAGTCGGGGGGTCAGTCAGGAGGAATTCATTAAGTCGCCAGGCCGGGACGGCAGGGCGATGCAGAGGGGAAAGAAGACGCATTGTGACCGGGGCATGGTCAGACCATGTCAAAGATCCAATCCGGACCGATTGTAAATCAGATAAAATAAGTGCGGCATAAAGAAATAATCCAGTCGAGAATAGATCTGCGCAGGGTGTGAAAAATAGGTGTAGTCTTTGTCCTCCGTGTGCATTGCCCTCCAACAGTCCACTAATCTGTGTGTATGCAACAATTTGGAGATAGAGCGAGTGACATGTGGTGGGACAGCTGAGCGTCCCGAGGACGTGTCAAGGCGGGGATCCAGTGGTACATTCAAGTCGCCCCCTAAAACTAGACAGCCCTCAGAGAACTCAGTGATGAGAGGAAGCAATTTGTTCATGAATCTATGTTGTCCCTTGTTCGGTGCGTAGAAGTTTGCAAAAGTATACTTGCGTCCTGCTATTTCTCCCTTTACCATTACATAACGGCCATCTTTGTCGGATAGAGTTGCTTGTTGGACAAAGGGGACAGATTTGTGAAATAAAATTGCCACGCCCTAAGATTTGGCCACCGCATTGTTACTAAAAAAGCCTATTGGGAACCAGGAGTTGTGAGTCTCGGGGCCGCCCCTTCTCTAAAGTGTGATTCTTGGATAAACACCACTGAGGCACGTGCTTTCTGGAAATCACGTAGAGCCCCCGAACGTTTCTCAGGTATGTTTAGGCCACTGGCATTAATGGACATTAACATGAGAGGTTCCTGACGCACGGCCATTATTGAAAGATAGCGAAGGAGCTCCCTAGGCCAACCCCCACTCCCACAGGAAGGGGTAAGGAAGGGAACCGGGGATCTAAGGGAATGGGTAGTAAGTGGTAACTATATACACTCGGAGAGGCGGGGTTGACGGGGGCAGGAAGAATCCAACAGACCAACCAGTGGTCCGGGTATCCTGTCCACTTCACGTGTCAACCAACCTAGGTGGGGAGAACGTGACCTAGCGTTCGCGGGAGCTAAACTCTATTTATGCATCGGGGCCTCCGCAGACCCCCCAAATAACACTGAATATCAATACAATAATACATTGAACGTTGTATGAGAAAAATAGAAAAGAAAAAGAATATTTCAAACCAGCAGGACCCATCTCGTCCGAGAGTCCAAGGGAAGGCGCAACGAGTGATCCTTAAGCTTGGGCCCCATCTCATGGGAGTGAGAGAAAAAGTCCGTGTTCAAGACAGTTCGGATAAAATCCTAATCCAGATTCCACTCCCCCCCTGCAAAGAAAAGAAAAGAGAAAAATAATAATAAATATAACAAAGTCAAACCTTTACGCAATTGAGTACCGGCGACAAGTGTCGCGGAGTTATATCAGAAAAAAGGTCAGCAAGACCGGGATCGCAGGCCTTGGGGTAGGTGTCTTTCCGGACCAAATCTGGGCGTTAGCCGGAGTGTGTAATAGAAAGGCGCGATAAGAGAAAAAAAATAAAAAGAAGTCAAAAAGCCTTGTGAATTGGAAGTCCAGTGTTGGGAATGTAGGTCATGGGTTGCTGTCAGCCTGTGTGGACTTTCAGCTTGAGCACGGAGTCTCACATCTGTGGCCCCGGTCCCCGGGCAGTTTGTTGACGGTCAAGGCGAGCACGCTGAGAAGGTGGCCGTGGTCGCGGCCTTCCGAGACCACCATTATACAGTGCCAGAGGGTCAGGCCACGTCAGTGAAATAGGTGGCAGTTGTAGCAGACGAGCCAGTTCTGGAAGATCTTCAGCCTCCTGTACCAAAAATTGGCCCGCAGGAGTCGTCACTGAGAGTCCCGTCGGCATTTGCCATCGATAGCGTATTTGTTGGGTGAGCAGGACACTAGTTAGCGGCTTGAATGCCCGCCTGTATGCTAGAGTAGCCGGAGCAAGGTCTGGGAAGAGCTGCAGGTTCACACCCTCAAACGAGAATTCCGTAGTGACTCTAGCCTGGCGCAGAATTTCTTCCTTCAGGTCAAAGCGAGACAAGCAGCATCTAACGTCCTGCGGGGGGCTGCCGGGGGGTCCCTTTGGTCATAAGGCCCTGTGAGCCCAAACAAAGTCAATCTCAGATTGAGGCGGCCTGTCAAGGAGGGCATTGAAGATATGTAGCAGCACTTGTTTCAGGGCAGAGGGTGAGTCCTCGGTTTCTGGCAGACCTCTGAGCCGGAGGTTTTGGCGTCTGCCTCTATTGTCCAGATCAGTGAGGTGGAGAGCCATGCTTTGCATCTGTGAAGTGTGAACTTGTACAGCACGTGCAGTAGAACCAGCTTGTAAACGGAGAGTGTCACATTCCCCCTCCAAGTGAGTAACTTTTGCAGTTAAACCGTGAATCTCTGTGCGAATATGGTGCAGTTCTGACATAATGGTGGTGCTCAAATTTTCATTAGCAATTCGCAGGTCAGATTTAGTTGGGAGGTTGTTCAGGATGGATTGCCAGTCAATCGTGGAAAGATGCCCGTTATTCCCAGGTCCCTGGGTGTTGGCAGACAAAAAAGAAGGGGTAGGCCGCAGAGAAGCCGGGGGCTCGAGTTGGGAGCTCTGCCCAGCTTGTGCAAGTGCTGCGGGGTAGGCCTCCGGCCTTATCTGGGAAGGCGGATTTTGAGAAACTATTTGGGCCTGCATTGTATCTGGGGTAGCGCTCATCCAGTCCCCCTGTGAATTGAGGTCCATAGCAGCCGGGGACGTTGTGGGTTCGGGCGCCAGGGTAGGCCGCGGTGAAGCCGGGGCCTCCAGTAAATCGTGCTGCCCAAATCGAGCGTGCGCTTCCGGCCCATCGGCGCGGTCTGATTGCGGGGTGAAAAATTGCCGCAGGGGAGTCGCTGGAGCGCCGCGATTTTTCTCCCCTTGCCTCTGGACACCTGTTGCCTTACTTAATTTGCCCATTTCGGGGTCCGCTGGATGCCTAAAACGTTCTGGTGGGGGAATCTGCGGAGGAGCTCGTGCTTCACACAGCCTTCTCCATCAGCTGCCAGGCCACGCCCAAATTATTATTTATTAATCCCAAAAGGGATGGATACAAGGAACCAGAACAGGTTATGGTAAAGTAAAAAATAAAAAACCAAGGGGTCAGAGGCCAAACGCGTTTCGCGCCACTAAGGGCGCTTCTTCAGTGGCAAACTTTTACCTACTACACAAGTCGGATATACATCATTGGAAAAGAAGAAAGAACAACCATGTAAAGAAATTTTTTCCTCCTAAATCAGAACATTCTCTACCATTTACCAATGTATGTATCATTGTATGTGGCTTTTGAGCTCTATTGGTATATCCAATCAGTTCATCCTTGACTGTTTTGTAATTTTTAGATTTTAATTTATTTTATTTTTTATTCCCTGCATTCATTCCCCTTGAGAGTGTGAAGAAGCGCTGCCTTGTTTGTATTTTTATGCTTAAAATCTTCATAATAGGATGACCTCAAAATACAAAAAAATACAGACAATGGTACAGTATTGCACAAACTATATTGCTATAGTAAAGTTGTAATGTTAGGGATGAGCGTTCGGTTCGGATCTGTTCGGAGTTCGATTCGAACATCGCCCGTTTGGCTGTTCGTCGAACTCCGAACATTTCCGCATGTTCGCCGCATGTTCGCCGACAATGCCCCACAATGAACCACAATGCACTTTTCCACTGGCCTAAAGCTTGTTATTGGCTACAGCCTTGCACCTGACCACAGTTTAGGTGCAATACAGGTGCAAGACTATGCCAATCACGGCTCAGAGTCCTGATTAGGCAAATTCTGCCCAATCATGGGCTCACAGAGCTAAATCCCACAGCACACTCAGGGCCGGATTAAGATCTCTATGGGCCTGGAGCTGAAGATTTTGATGGGCTTTTTTTGGAATTTAGTGAAATGAAAGCATATTTTAGGTTAGCTAATAGTGCAGAAATGGGTATATCTAACCAGGAAGATACTGTGTGAGGAAATTTACATTCAGATTTCAATCATTTACAGCGTGTATAATATTTTTTTCACATTTTATCACCCAAACCTTTGTGGTTATATATTCTATAGGGCATTGTTAAAAAAATTGAAATGGGATCCTGTTATTGCATTTTTCTGAGAAAATATACAATTTTAACCAAAAAAATGAAATATTTCCCTTGTGTTTTGGAGGAAGTTGTTTTATGAATAATATGGCTATGTATAAAACACTGACCTTGCTCCCAGTGTGGGAAATGACAAGGTTAGTAATGGCAGTGGTATTGCTCATTTTTATACGTGACAAATGGACAATGCCATCACTTTGGAACTAAAAATAAGTAGATAAAAAAAAGTTTTTTTGGTTTTCCTTTCTTTTAGATTTTACATGCTCATGTTTGGTATTAATGCAAAGGCCAGACGCTGACCTGTCCAATGACACCTCCCTTGACCTTGTGAGGTGTAAAGATTAGTGACGCATGGTTCCAAAGTCCCTCCCAGTGCACTTTGCTGTAGTGCGGGGGTTTAGGTTTTTGGCGTAACAATTCGTAATAACGGATCGTGCCATCACCCATCACCTCCACACTTGATGGTGAGTTAGTGCAGCATCATTGTTCACTTTATAATTGAGAAGTGAAAAATATTGCTGTGTTAGAAAGAAAAAATAAATATTTATTATTTTATTTTTTAATTAAACCTGGTCCTGTTTGGTATCATTGGAAAGGCCATGCTCTAGCCTTTCCAGTGATAACTCACATGTCACTGTAGCTGCTATGGTGTTGGAGTTAATGAGGTCCAAATGTCCATCAATGCAGACATTATTATTTTTTCTCTGGGCCTATTCTGAGGCATGGGCCTGGAGCTGCTGCTCCATCTGCCCCTATGTTAATCCGGCCCTGAGCACACTATATAAGGCTTCCCTGCCTGCAGCCCCAGCGTGTGTGTTTGCAGGAGTGAATCAGAGAGGAGATTGTTCTGTCAGGGTGTGTCAGTGACGTTGTAGGAGATTTCTGGGAATTTGAATCTGTCTTGGCACTGCCAGGCTATTAGGGACAGTGTGTATCCGAGAGTTGTAGGATATTTCTGGGAATTTGAATCTGTCTTGGCACTGCCAGGCTATCAGGGACAGTGTGTATCAGTGAGTTCTACCAGAGTTCAGCAAATTAGAATCTGTCTTGGCACAGTACCACAGAGGGGTTACGGTGTGAAGGCACTTGCTGCCACCAAAGGTAAAATATTTGGGTGCACTGCCACTGACGCCTATACCATATTCATATCATTTTAATATTTGACCACAGGGTCCAACCCTGCTCTCTTCCACAATACCACAGAGGGGTTACTTATGGTGTGAAGGCACTTGCTGCCACCAAAGGCGCAATATTTGGGTGCACTGCCACTGACGCCTATACCAGATTCATATCATTTTAATATTTGACCACAGGGTCCAACCCTGCACTCTTCCACAATACCACAGAGGGGTTCCTTACGGTGTGAAGGCACTTGCTGCCACCAAAGGCACAATAAATTCAAAGAGAATTCCACCTTCCCACAAACCGCCTGATCTGTGACATGCCCACCAGGTGGAACTCGACATTAGCAATGCTGCAGCGTCTGCACAAGCAGCAGAGGGCCATCAACGAGTACCTGTGTGAGTATGGCACAAGGACAGGTTCAGGTCAACTTGGTTCCCCCCCTGCAGTGGCTGATGATCAAGGATGCATGCACTGTCCTGTCACCATTTGAGGAGGTAACGAGGATGGTGAGCAGGGACAGTGCATGCATCAGTGACACAATTTCTTTAGTGTTCCTGCTGGAGCGCACTCTGTGGGGAATTATAGATGTGGCACTAGAGGCAGAGCAGCGGGAGGAAGAGGAGGACTTCCCTAGCTCTCAAGGCCCCAGTCTTTCCGCAGACAGCATTCCAGCGGGTCCTCCTCAGATCAGACAGGAGGAGAATGAGGAGGATGAGGAGGAGGAATATTTGAGTAGTGGGGGCATTGAAGGTGTGGATTCCTCAAGGGAGGGTTTTTTGTGCCCAGAAACACCAGGACTGGTACGTGGCCGGGAGGAGGATGTGCACGATGGGGTCATCCTCCTCATTGACCAGGAAGACTCAGAAGCTAATGCCACCTCCAACCTACGCTGCATGGGCTCCCTTATCCTGCAAAGCCTGGTAAAGGACCCCAGGATTCGTGCTATCAAGGAGAGGGATCATTACTGGTTGGCAAGCCTTCTTGATCCACGATACAAGGGTAAAGTTGCAGAGCTCATCCTGCCCGCACAGAGGGAGGACAGGATGAAAAAACTTGAGGACGCTCTAAAGCGACACTTGTGTAACACCTTTCCAGGCACTGGTAGGTTACCAAGTGATGACACAGGTGCTTCTGAGGCTGCGGATGATCAGAGAAATAGAGGTGAAGGCCGGGGCCGCTTGACTGATGCCTTTTAAATTTTTTTAGTCCACGATGCCCAGGGACGTCAAATGTAGGCACCCATTGCCAGCGTCTTCACCGTATGGTGCAGGACTACCTAGGGGCAAGGGCAGACCTGGATACCTTTCCAGCAGATGATCCACTGGCTTACTGGGTGTTGAGATTGGATCACTGGCCAGGACTTAGCCAATATGCTATGCAGCTACTAGGTTGCCCTTCATCCAGCGTGCTTTCTGAAAGGACGTTCAGTGCCGCTGGAGGTTTTGTCACAGACAAAAGAGTGCTACTGTCCACCGACTCTGTAGACCGGCTGACATTTATAAAAATGAATCAGTACTGGATCAGCAGCTATCAATCCCCTGATGCTGACATAACGGAATAGATCGGGGATCTCTTCTGCATTCACAAAACCTCCACCACTGAACTCTTCCACAATACCACAAAAGGGTTACGGTGTGAAGGCACTTGCTGCCATGAAAAGCACATTATTTGGGTGCACTGACGCCTGTACCAGATTTATATCATTTTAATTTTTTGAACCGCAGGGTCCAACCCTGCACTCTTCCACAATACCACAAAAGGGTTACGGTGTGAAGGCACTTGTTGCCATGAAAGGCACATTATTTGGGTGCACTGACGCCTGTGCCAGATTTATATCATTTTTAATTTTTTGAACCGCAGGGTCCAACCCTGCACTCTTCCACAAAACCACAAAAGGGTTACGGTGTGAAGGCACTTTCTACCATGAAAGGCACATTATTTGGGTGCACTGACGCCTGTGACAGATTTATATCATTTTAATTTTTCGAACCACAGGGTCCAACCCAGCACTCTTCCACAATACCACAAAAGGGTTACGGTGTGAAGGCACTTGCTGCCATGAAAGGCACATTATTTGGGTGCACTGACGCCATTACCAGATTTATATCATTTTAATTCTTTTGAACCACAGGGTCCAAACCTGCACTCTTCCACAATACCACAGAGGGGTTACGGTGTGACGGCACTGTTGCCGACTCTAAAGGCCCAATTTTAAAGCACCTATTGTTACTTTCATCCAAAGCCTGCATAAGTTTCACCATAATTTAACAAAAAAATCACTAAACTTGTTCTGCGTGTCCTAAAAGGTCTCCTCTTTTAATACAAACTGCCGCCCCAAGCAGTTGTTTATGAATAGATTAAAGGAAAACCATTTACCATCATTTGAAACGTCATTTTTTTTGTTTTTAAATGTTTCTATACATCCTACAAATCCGCCACTTCACGGGCAGGTTATGGGGACCTCCTAGGCACGATATTTGAAGGAATTTTTGGTTTTTATTTTTAACCCTTATTTCATGGAAAACTCACTGTCCCTTTAAAAACTTTTTTTTAAACTTTTTGTCCTTGTTTCCTGTCCCCCAGGGCACTACCCGGACCCCCATACACCTTTTATGGCAAATATCTTGCATATATGCCCTCTTGGAGGGCACTCTAAACACCAAACTTTTGAGTCCCATTGACTTGCATTGAGTTCGGTTCGTGTTCGAGTTCGAACTCGAACTTTCAAAATTGTTCGAGTTCAAATGCGAACCGAACACGGGGGTGTTCGGCTCATCCCTACTCGGGATGTCACAGGACTGGTGCCGTGATGAATGCCTCTTTGAGCTTGTCAAAAGCCTGTATGGCTTGAGTGCTCGATTTTTGATTCTGAGCACCCTTTTTTGTCATGGCTGTAATGGGAGAAACCACAGATGAGAAACCTTTTATGAATCTCCTGTAATAGTTTGTGAACCCCAGAAACCTCTGAATAGCCTTTGACCCTTGAGGCAGTGGCCAATCCTTGATGGCGGAGTGTTTCTGAGGGTCCATCTCAAAGCCGCCTGGTGTGATTATATAACCCAGGAAATGTACAGATGTTATATCAAACAGACATTTCTCTAGTTTTCAGTACAAATTGTTCTCGAGCAATCTTTGCAACATGGTGCGTACATGGACTTGATGTGTCTCCGCATCAGGGGAGTAAATCAGAATATCATCTAGATAGACAATGACAAACACTTGCAAGAAGTCCCTTAGGACATTGTTTATAAAGTCTTGAAAAACTGCTGGTACATTACACAAACCAAATGGCATGACTAGGTATTCGTAGTGCCCACTTCTCTTGTTAAATGCAGTTTTCCATTCGTGATCCTTCTTGACTCGCACTAAATTATAAGCACCACGCAGATCTAATTTTGAATAGATTTTAGCACCTTTAAGGCGGTCAAACAATTCAGATATCAGAGGAATGGGGTACGAATTACGCACAGTTATTCTGTTAAGACCTATGTAGTCAATACAGGGTCTCAGATCACCCTATTTGTTTTGACACAAAGAAAAATCCTGCCCCAGCAGGGGAGGAGGAACGGCGTATAATCCCACGGGCGAGGTTGTCACGAATATATTCCTCCATTATGTCGTTCTCTTTCTGAGAGAGGGGGTACACATGTCCCTTCGGGGCATGGAACCGGGCAGAAGATCTATAGCACAGTCATAAGGTCGATGGGGAGGCAGAATCTCAGATTTCCCCTTATCAAAGACCTCCTTGAGGTCACTGTACCACTTGGGTACCTCCATAGACAGTGGAGGTGCTGTAGCCACATTCAGGCTACCTACCACAGTACTTCTCCCCAAACATTTAGACCAACATTGTGAGCTCCAAGAACCCAACTCCCCCTCTGTCCAGTTCATGACTGGGTTGTGTTTGGCTAACCACGGATAGCCCAGAACAATAGGCACCATAGGAGATTCAATTATTTGGAATTATATTTTCTCTCTATGTTGGATACCTGTGTAGAAAGAAAGAGGGATAGTATCGTGGGTAACATGGGGTCTTAATAATTGTCTGCCATCAATACTCTTAATGAGGAGAGGAGTTTCTCTTTTTACCAAAGGCACTTGTTGTATGGCAGCAAAATCAGAATCCAGGAAATTTCCTGCAGAACCAGAATCAATAAGTGCTTCAGTGACAAGCTTGATATTCTCCCAAGAGACTGACACTTGAACCACAACACGAGATCTTTTTTCTTTTTAGATACAAGAGACGCTGCAGTTATGCCTAGAATCTGTCTCTCAGGGGATTTTAGGCACGATCGTTTTCCGACATAGAAGACCTTTTAGGTTGTTTAGGACACTGTAACCGAAAGTGGCCTTTATCAGCACAGTAAAAACATAAGCCCTCTCTGAGGCGATGTTGTCTCTCTTCCCCCGAGATACTGGACCGACCTAACTGCATAGGGTCGGGTACTGCTTGTTCCACCCGGGGGGAGGGTGAAGGGGTACGAACAATACAAGGGGTAGAAGAGGTTATTTGGGGAGGTTTGCGAGGCTTATCATGGCCAGCCCTCCTCTCTCGAATCTGGTCATCAAGTGCAATGAGATCATCTAGCGCCTCTGGTAACGACATAGGAGCTAATTCATACATTAAAGCATTTGTTAACCCTTCCAGAAATGCTGTAGTAAATGCATCATTGGGCCTTTGCAATTCTCCTGCCACTGATTTAAATTCAATGACATAATCAGCCACTCTGCGATTACCTTGCTTGATGTGACATAGTACCCTGGCAGCGCTAGTTGCCCGCCTTGCGGGATCAAAAGTGCGCCCAAGATCTTTCATGAATTCAGCATAACTGTAAATCACTGTTTTCTTTAGTTCCCATAAAGGAGTTGCCCAGAACAGAGCCTTCTCTGTCAGGTGATTACTTACATACCCCACCTTAGCTCTGTCTGTGGGACACATACCAGGATTTAATTCAAACATGATGTCTACTTGCATGATAAATCCCCTGCTAGACCCATATGTACCGTCAAAACATATGGGGGACTTTAGACTTACATGGGGTGTATCAGTAGCAGAAGGTGGAGGAGGAGAGACAGTTACCGCTGGAGAGGACAGTGGTGAAGCTTTGATGGACTGATTCATCAGTAAACCCATAGCCTGTGCAAACTGGTCCATGAGGTGGTCCTGCTCCTCCTGTTTAACAATGATATCACTCAGCTTAGACATCAACATGGTTAAGTCTGTCGGATCCATATAGATTGGCCCTGACGTAATGTCATGTTCGCTATCCCGCTCACCCTTGACAGCCGTGGCGAGGATCCTCTTGGACAGACTTCTAATCATCTGATCCTTTAAATGGTCGGGACCACTAACCCTATCACTCCCAGCCAGGGAGAACCGGCACACCAGTAACAAAGAACATAACCCAGTAACATCAGGTTTCACGATGTGTGTACTGGGGCTCAAGGGGTTAATCTCACCAACAGCTGGAGAGCAACCTGAGTAAGGCTTCTTAAGTACCGTATTTTCTGGAGTATAAGACGACCGGGTGTATAAGACGACCCCCTAATTTTCCAGTTAAAAAATAGGTTTTGGGCTATACTCGTAATATTGTATTGTATATCCCGCGTATAAGATGACCCCAATTTTTGGGGGATGTTTTTAAGTATAAAAAGTAGTCTTATACACCAGAAAATACTGTATATTCATACACCAGGGATCAGAATAAGTGTGGTCATATAAACAGTCTGGATTGGTAACAGGCAGGTGTTACATCCTCAGCCCCTGTTGTGCTCCCTGGGGGGTCTGGGCAGGGTGGTGTGCCACTGGCTGGTCGGTTGCCAGCACTTCCTGATGGCAGACTGGCATCTGAGGGGGCAGGGTCTGGTGTAGTCACAAGGAGCCGCCGGGTTAAAAGAGGAAAGGAGGAATGGCCTCATTGCCCTGACGTGGAGTTTGTTTCCAGCAGCGCTAAGTTTATACCTTATTGATTACTGTTACTGACCCATTTCCGTATGCGAATCCTTCTCCTGTTGACTGACCCAGCTTGTACTTTGACCACTCTACCTGAACGTTTGAATATTGCTGTTTGTGAGCGCTGGCAATTAACCCTATGCTTGTAGCTGGGTTTATTGCTCGCTGTCTGGGTTCTGTCCCATCTTGTCTTAGGGTATCGCTTGTGACCTTTCGAGGTACAGTTACCCAACGTACTACTCCTGTCTTTGTTCATGTGAAAACTGCAATTCAGAAAGATTGTTTATTTTTCCCATTTGCTTTGACTGCCCTGCACCTTGAATACTTCATGGACTCACGTTCCACGTATCATGTTTCTTAGCATGTCCTAGGTAACCTGTTGGTCTTGAAACCTTCAGAGCCTAGAGGCAATTCAGTTTACCATTGTGTCTCCTTGGCTATTAAGTTGCAGTCTGTTGTTTATGAACAATTTGTGTTTTTTAAGCAGATTTTATTGCCCTCAAGGATCTCACCTCCGCTACTCATGTGGCAGCGTTACCACTACCGTTACATTCCGTCAGGGCCAATGGATCCGGCAATATTATCTGAACTCATGTCCAAATTAGGCGACTTGATTAGTAAACAGGAGGAACAACTCCATTGACAGGAAGTGCAAGATCGTAGACTAGAGGAGCAGGATCATAGGATGGATCAATTTGCTCAGGCTTTGGGCCTACTCCTGAATCAACCTAAGGAGTTAGGTCAGGCGACGCCACCATTTATTCCTGCAGTTAATGAGGCTTCCCAAACTGTGATCGCTACTGAAGTATCTCATGTGAGTTTAAAGACACCTACGTGTTTCAGTGGGAATTCTGGTTTATGCAGAGGGTTCATAACCCAAATTGATATCATGTTTGAGTTGAATCCAGGTATGTGTCCTACAGATAGAGCTAAGGTGGGTTATGTGATTAACCACCTGACTGAGAAAGCTCTACTGTGGGCAACCCCTTTATGGGAATTAAAGAAACCAGTGATTTATAATTATGCTGCATTTATGAATGACTTGAGACGTACATTTGACCCTGCTCGAAGGGCTACAGGGGCAGCTAGAGCCTTGTGGCGTATTTCCCAGGGCAACCGCTGAGTTGCTGACTATGCCATAGAATTCAAGACAATAGCTGCAGAATTACAATGGCAAAATGAAGTGCTTGTTACGGCGTTTCTCGAAGGCCTGTCCGAGAATGTAATGAATGAATAAGCACCTTTGTCTTTGCCTTTGCCTGAAGACTTAAAAAATCTGATTATTTTATTGCTCTTGATGATCAGATGCGAGACAGAAGGTCTGGTCGTAGCAAGTCACAGAAACAGCCTCACGGTACATGTTCTATTCCCAGGTCTGTTCCTGCTGTATCTCCTCCCAGACCAATGCCTGCTGAACCAGAGCCTATGCAACTAGGTCGTTCTGGCATATCAGGAGAGGAGAGACAACATCGCCTCAAGGAGGGCCTCTGTTCTTATTGTGCTGATAGAGGGCATTTTCGGTTACAATGCCCCAAAAAGACCCAAGAAGTCTACTGTGTCACAAGCAAACTTGGTATCGCCTGAGAGACAGGTTCTAGGTACTAGGGATGAGCTGTTCGGGTTCGGACGGTTCGGAGTTCGACCCGAACTTTGGCAGTTCGAAAGTTTGCGAATTTCGAACTTTTTGGGCGAGTTCGGTTTCGAAAAAAAAAAAGAAATTTTGAGAAAAGTATAGAAAATGCTTAAAAAAATACAAAAAAATCTAGAAATAAAGAGACTCTTTACTGCAGAATATTATAAGCAATGGTTTATTAGATATTGAATTAAAAACTAATGTGTACGTGGAAAGATCATCAACTCTAAATGACCTCTGTTCACAAACGGGCATAACACCAGGTGTTTTCAGTCTGGTAATCAATTTGATACATTGTACAATATAGTGAGGGGGTGGGGTGGTGTCTGTTTCTGATTGAGATTTAAGAATTAATTTCCCTCCTAAAACATCCTAATATGCTGCATTTAACCCTTTCGCTGCTGAGGCTTTTCACACCTCTGTGCTGAGGTCATTTTTACCGCTTTCGCTCATCATGTTTAACCGCGTTTTGTAGCCATATTTTGAAATATGACCCAGACATATTATATATCGTTCTTTCCGGCAGACTTGGCAGATTCATAATATGTCATTATTATATGTATACGTTATGTCATGTCTGTATATTATAACAAAAAATGCAATAAAATTAGAATTTTCAATAATTTATTATGTGTAAAGTGTTTTTTTTCACAATTTAACATGCGATCGTTTGCAGTTATATTTTGTATGGGGTGCGCTTGTTAAAAAAATTAGAAATGGGGTCTCGTTACATTTTTTTTGGGGAAAATTTTGCTTTTTTTAACAAACGCACCGCATACAAAAATCGTTAGTGCAGCATTATTGTTCACATTATAATTGAAATGGGAACAATATTGCTGCATTAACAAAACCAAAACAAACAAAAACCTTTTTTTTTTTTTTTTTTTTTTTAGAATTTTTTTTTAAAATATTTTTTTTTTTAATTTTTTTTTTTTTTTAAAAAACATTTTTCATGCTCCTGTTTAGTATCTTTGGAAAGGCCATGCTCTGGCCGATCCAACGATATCAAACATTAACCCCTAGCTGCCACAGATCGGGAGATAGGGGGTTCATTGGACAGGGTTATTCAGAGAAAGGTGAAACTCAGGAGAATGACTGGAGAATGGAAAATTCTAGGTCAAAATAGCCGAACCAGAAAAATTCTCCATTTATCTCACTTTCCAAATCGGCTATTTGGTCTAGATTGTTCTCTTCTCTTGCCAGTTCTCCTGGCTTTCACCTCTCTCTCAGGGTTGTTCAGAGAAAGGTGAAAACTAGGAGAATGGCAGGAAAAGAGAACAATCTGGACCAAATAGCCGATTTGGAAAGTGAGATAAGGCTAGGGTCAGACTAACGCATTTTTCGCAGCGACCGTTAAAAAGTGCGTCCGAACGCACTCATTATGAGTATTTAGTTATGCCTTTTGGCCTATGCAATGTGCCTGCAGTCTTCCAAGACTTTATAAATGATGTCCTGAGGGATTTTTTGCAAGTCTTTGTAATCGTCTATTTAGTATTTAGATGATATTCTGATATATTCTCCTGATGTTGAGACACACCATGTCCATGTAAGAACAGTGTTGCAAAGGTTACTGGAGAATAAACTATACTGTAAGTTAGAAAAGTGTCTGTTTGACATAACTTCAGAACATTTCCTGGGTTACATCATCACACCAAATTTATTTATTTATTTGCAAAGGATTTTACCAGGAAGGATACATTGAGATTTCTCTTGTTTTCAAGTATGTCCTGGGTTCAAGAACATAGAGTGGTTACAGTTGTTACAGAAATACAAAGTAATAAAATGCAAACTATTAAAAACAAAACACAAATATCAGGGCTCGAGTCCTGCGGGAACGCAGAGGAACGGCGTTCCCGCACTTTTCCCGCAGCGGGAACGCTGCAGGAACGCCCCTTGTCACTGCCAAGCATTTCCGCTTGACCCTGGAGGAGTGTGATCGCGGCTGCTCCCGGCCAATACACACGATTCTACAGCTCTGCGTGTGATTGGCTGGTGTTAGTCACATGCCCAGCTGCCGGCACGTGCGCTCTGTGTGTGAGGTCACACCTAGCGCGACCTGAGCCAGGAGGATCATTAGTGAGAAAATGACAGCTGGAGTTGGAGTGACTGTCTCTATGGTAGCTTCTTCTCTGCCCCATTGCCAGCTTATCCTCCATGTTGGCCAGCGCAGCGTCAGGCTCATCATCCCGGCCGGGAGGAGATACATCCCAGTCCCGGCGGTGTCACGCTACCCTGCAGCCACCTCACTGTGCAGTCTCCCTGGGACTGTGTCTCCTCCCCCACCCTCCAGGCAGCGCGCTGGCTCTGGCATGATGTTAATGCCAGGCAGACCTCGGGCCGCCTAGCTTGCCTACTGGGCGGCAGTGTAAGTTTGAGCCGCGGGCAGCTGCAGGCACGCACAAGGGGGTTTTCGCACTGGCTGCTGCACATGCTGCCTGGCAGCCCCTGCGGCATAAAAACACATTGCATTAAGGGGCAGTGCGCAGGCAGCAGGAACCCAGCACTTAGAAAAACACAGTGAATTGTGCATTGCTTCCAACATCCCCCGGTCAGAAAGCCGAGAGGTCTGGGCCCTGTCCCTCTGCCATCAGTTCCGGGTCAGCGATTACATCTCACGCTGATGCCGGAACGTCATTAAGAGAGGACGCAGCAAAGGATCCTGGAACTCCTCCACGTGCTGCAGCTGGAGCAACAGCGAGCAAGGCAAGCAGAACAAAAAGAAAGCTAGATTTAAAAATGCTCCGTCTGCAGCCCTGACTTTCTTTCTGTTTCCAGCTCACCCTCTAGGTCTCTCTCCCTTTCTCCTGCTCTGTCTTTTTCTCCTGCTCTGTCTCTTTCTCCTGCTCTGTCTCTTTCTCCTGCTCTGTCTCTTTCTCCTGCTCTGTCTTTTTCTCCTGCTCTGTCTTTTTCTCCTGCTCTGTCTTTTTCTCCTGCTCTGTCTCTTTCTCCTGCTCTGTCTTTTTCTCCTGCTCTGTCTTTTTCTCCTGCTCTGTCTTTTTCTCCTGCTCTGTCTTTTTCTCCTGCTCTGTCTTTTTCTCCTGCTCTGTCTCTTTCTCCTGCTCTGTCTCTTTCTTTCTCCTGCTCTCTTTTTTTCTCCTGCTCTGTCTCTTTCTCCTGCTCTGTCTCTTTCTCCTGCTCTGTCTCTTTCTCCTGCTCTGTCTCTTTCTCCTGCTCTGTCTCTCTTTCTCCTGCTCTGTCTCTCTTTCTCCTGCTCTGTCTCTCTTTCTCCTGCTCTGTCTCTCTTTCTCCTGCTCTGTCTCTCTTTCTCCTGCTCTGTCTCTCTTTCTCCTGCTCTGTCTCTCTTTCTCCTGCTCTGTCTCTCTTTCTCCTGCTCTGTCTCTCTTTCTCCTGCTCTGTCTCTTTTTCTCCTGCTCTGTCTCTCTTTCTCCTGCTCTGTCTCCTTTTTTTCTCCTGCTCTGTCTCTTTCTCCTGCTGTGTCTTTCTCCTGCTCTGTCTCTTTTTTTTTCTCCTGCTCTGTCTCTTTTTCCTGCTGTCACTTTTTCTCCTGCTCTGTCTCTGGACAAAACAGGCCACTACACACCGGAGGGGGGGGGGGGTGTCATCCACTAAACTGTCCCACTGTAATCAGAGTATTGGCCAAAATTCAGGATACATTTTATCCATGTATATATGCAGGTGTATCTCCTATCTCCAAACATGTATTGTGCAACCAAACTCCAGCCAGAAAATACCAGGAGGGGGGGGAGAGGGCTTTTAAATAATGTCTGCAGTATATACATCCAACAAAAAACAAAGTAAGGCTGGATGGAACTTGGGGTAGAAATCCCCACCTTATTTAACCCTCTGTATTCATATCTCACCTAGGGTTACTAGGTCGTCCATGTTTTCTTGGGCACATACTACTAATTCATAAGCGGGGAAGGTGCTGCCCTGCAACATGTATCATTTATTTGCAACATGGTTAGGGAAATCAGTTACCTAATTAAGGTAGGTCACCTGGGATACTGCAGATTTCTTACCTGCAGCATATTAATTCCACAGACTGCAGGGTTGCACTTTTCATGCACTGCCCATCCATAAATTATGACTCCCAAGAAAACATGTCCTGGCAATCCAAATCTCACTCCTGACGGTATGGCAAAACTAGAAATGCTTTACTCTTGCACAAAAAATGCACAAGCAACGTCACACTGACCTATTGCTAGTGTGATGTGGCGCATATGCACATTGTCTTTTTTTGTGTATGAGAAAGGAGCGTATAAGAGTGTGTGTATGTAATATATCCCCCCCCTCCCGTAGTGGAATTCTTGGGTGAGTTCCCTCACTTTTTTTCCCAGGACTTGACCCCTGACAAATATACAGATTAACACATCATGGGAAGGGCTAGAACCTTGGGTTTATTAGGGTGATTTGCAAAGTGGAAGCAGCTGGGACGTAAGCTACAAATTTCAGACCAGCACTGGGTGGGACAGCAGAGTCCAGAAGCAAGCGCTGTGGCAGAGGGTGATGTGATCTTGTGGCAACGCTGTTGAAGAAAGAGTTTGCAGAATCAGAGCTTGTGGGCTGTATAGGGAAAGTATTTTTACGACATGATGAGGGGGAGGGGCGGCCATATGAGAGCATGGGTTTAACAAAGCAGAGCATACATTTATCAAGAAAACAAACAAAAAACAAACAGCCAAAATATTAATAGATAGATGCAAGCATAAAATATGAACAGTAGGATTAAAGCCGAGATTGTGGAGTAGAATTTCAGAAGACATGTTGATCGCCGGTACCTTTAAATTCTGGGTCCAGAAGCAAGCGCTGTGGCAGAGGGTGATGTGATCTTGTGGCAAATGGGTTTGAGATGGATCCAAAAAAGCTATCTGCCATCAGAGAATGGCCACTATCTCAAGGTCTGAAAGCCATACAAAGATTTCTTGGTTTCACAAACTATTATAGGAGGTTTATCAAAGGGTCCTCTTCTGTGGTGTCTCCCATCACGGCCATGACTAAGAAGGGTGCTCAGAATCAGGTTTGGAGTGACCAGGCCAAGCAGGCATTCCAGTCACTTAAAGAAGCGTTTGTCTCCGCACCTATCCTAAGGCATCCAGTACCAGGCCTTCCATTTCAGCTTGAGGTTGATGCATCTGAAATAGGGATTGGTGCAATTCTGTCTCAAAGAGAAAGTCCCGAGGGACCTGTACATCCTTGTGGGTTTTTCTCTAGAAAGATGACTGCTGCTGAGAAAAGCTATGACATAGGGAACAGAGAATTACTAGCAGCTATAGCGTCCCTCAAAGAGGGGCGCTATTTGTTAGGAGGCACTAAAGATCTCGTGATGATTATCACAGACATAAGAATCTAGTGTACATGGGAGATGCCAAACGCCTGAATTCCAGGCAAGCCAGGTGGTCACTGTTCTTGTCAAGTTTCAACTTTTTGTTAACTTATCGTCCTGGGTCTAAAAACACAAAAGCTGATGCTTTATCTAGACAGTTCGAGTCATATGAACAGCACATGTTTGACCACAGTCCAATCATTCCTCACGAGAGGATCTTGGGTACCTCGGTCTTGACAGTGTCTTCTCCATTGTTGGAGAGAATCCAGGCTGGTCAGGGTGTTGCTCCTCTTGAAAAACCTCCTGGGAAAATGTTTGTACCTGAGGAGGAGAGAACACAGATGATTATGACTTTTCATGATTCCAAGCCCTATGGGCATATGGGAATAAATAAAACAGTGGCCACGATTGAGAAACAGTTCTGGTGGGTTGGTATGCAAAGGGATATTAAGGACTACATAGCAACATGTGACGTGTGCTGTAGAAGTAAAAATCCCCGGTCCTTACCTGTTGGTCTCCTGCAGCCTTTACCAGTGCCAGAGAGACCTTGGTCCCACCTCTCAATGGACTTTATCACAGATCTACCACCTTCCAAAGGCCATACTGTAATCCTTACAGTGGTAGATAGGTTCTCCAAGATGGTACACTTCATACCACTGGTAAAGCTTCCTTCAGCCAGTGAGCTGGTACCAGTATTCATACAAAATATTGTGCGACTTCATGGGGTTCCTCTGGGAATAGTATCCGACAGAGGAACTCCGTTCGTGTCTCGCTTCTGGCAAGGATTTTGTGAAAACCTAGGTATTGAGTTGAGCTTCTCCTCTGCTTATCACCCACAAACGAATGGGGCCGCAGAGAGAGCCAACCAAAGTGTTGAGCAGTACTTGCGTTGCTTTGAGTCTGAAAGACAAAATGAGTGGGCAGACCTGTTACCCTGGGCTGAGGTTGCGTTAAACAACTCAGTAAGTGAAACCACAGGCCACTCACCTTTCCATGCAGTCTTCAGTTATGACCCTCCCATGCTCCCTTCTGAATTCCAAGCGACTGCTTTGCCAGCCTTGGACGAACATCTGAATGACCTGAAAGGGACATGGGAGAAAGTAAAAGAGATCATGAAGGCCAATATTGAGAAACAAAAAATAAAAGCAGACAGACACAGAGGTCCTGCACCGGTATATACGGTTGGGGACAAGGTATGGCTGTCTACCAGAAACATCAAATTGTTGGTGCCATCCATGAAGATGGCTCCCAGGTTCATTGGGCCTTATAAAGTGTTAAGACGTGTTAATCCTGTCTCTTATGCACTGGCTTTACCCCCGTATTTACGTATCCACAATGTATTTCATTTGAGCCTCCTGAAGCCTCTTACCTGTAATAGGTACACTCGAGTCACTGTTCCACCTCTGCCTATCACGTCCCAGGGTGAGGAGGAATACGAGGTCCGTACCATCCTAAGGTCCCGTCTGGTCAGGGGTGTCCTTCAATACCTGGAGGACTGGGAGGGTTATGGTCCTGAGGATCGTTCTTGGCTGCCTGCCAGTGAAGTCCATGCGCCTCGTCTGGTTCGCCAATTCCATGCGGCTTATCCTTCGGCGCCTGGAGGTTGTTCTGAGTCTGACCGTAGACGGGGGGGGGGGGGTTCTGTTATATCCTCAGCCCCTGTTGTGCTCCCTGGGAGGTCTGGGCAGGGTGATGTGCCGCTGGCTGGTCGGTTGCCAGCATTTCCTGATGGCAGACTGGCATCTGAGGGGGCGGGGTCTGGTGTAGTCACAAGGAGTCACCGGGTTTGCATCCAGGACCCGAGTGGCTGGAGTGCTACAAGATGTTGGCGTCCTGACAATTGAGCACCAGAGGAGCCCCTCTCCAGGTCCAGGAATAGGCCCGGAAACCTCAGCAGTGGATGTAGAGGTAGACCCTGCGACTCGACTTGATATACAGCACTTACAAACTTTTATTGCGGCAGAGTTGGCACGCACTACACAGGCATTAACAGCAGAGATCCAGGCTGTGGGGTCTCGTACTGCACGCCTGGAGGAGAAGTCAGATGCCATAACAGACTGTTGTAATATGATTGCCATTCATGCTGAAAAAATGCTGGAGGACGCATTGGAGGACCTCTCTAATAGGTCGCGGCGTAACAACATCAGGCTTCGTGGTCTCCCAGAGACAGTAACTTCTGATAAATTAGACTGTATCTTAGTGGACACAATGAAGCAATTACTACCGACACTACAGCCCTCAATGTATTTAATAGACCGAATTCACCGCACTCCAGGGATACGCAGAGGTCAGAATGTGGTACCACGTGAGGCAAGAGACGTGGTGGCTAGGCTGCATTACTTTTCCACAAGGGAGGCATTAATGAGAGCAGCACGAGATCGACAAGCTGATAAGCAACTGGAATATGAGGGACATAAGATTTCCTTCTTCCAGGACCTGGCACCCTCTACATTAGCGAAGCGTAGAGAATGGCGTGTGGTTACAGAGTTGCTACGTGCCCAAGGCATCAGATATACCTGGGTTTTCCATTTCGTATTATAGTCATCCGAGAAGATCATACGTACTCTTGCACACACCTGCACAAAGCCCAGGACTTCTTGCGGCAGTTAGGGTTGGAGGTCCCAGAATGTGTAGCAGGGCTGGTAATTCCTGGCCCCCTTCCCAGATTGCAGAGGGAATGGTCTACGCCTAGAAATGGAACAGGTCACTGTTAGTTTGCATATGAGTTTTTTGGTGTAGGTCTGCGGGGTGGTAGCAGGAGACTACATAATATAGTATGTGTTGCATTTTTTTTTTTTTTTAAAAAACTTCCTTTGTATGTGCTGCATGTTTAAAAAGGGAAAAGGAAAAAAAAAACCATCCTTTTGTATGTGTTGCATCTAAAAAACCCCCTCCCCAAAAAAAACCTTCCTTTTTTGGGGTCTGAATTGTTTGAAATACTTGGTGGTTTCAGTTTAGCTGGTGTGTTTTTTTTTTTTTTAAGGTATGTTTAGGGGAGGTGGGTTGGGGATACAGCGACTGGAAATATTTGTCGCTTGTTGGTTTCTTTCCTTGGTTTTCTCTGTCCTCTTAGTTCTGTACCATGGGTATGCCCATCCGTTCGGGACATTTTCCTTTTTTTTTCTTTTTTTTTTTTTTCTTTTCTTTTCTCTCTTCTTCCTCTCATTCTTCTTTTTATTTTTTGTGGTCTGGCCCTGCCTTATGTTTATGGTTACTAAATATTATTTGACCTTTCCTTGTGACAATGCTCAAGGCAGGGACTCGGTGTAGATGGAATTGTAGTCAATTTTTTTACTATATGGGATGATGCCTAATTTTAAAATGATGTCCTTGAATGTCAAGGGCTTAAATTCCCCACGGAAACGACGGTTATTATTTCGAGACCTTAAGCGTAAATCAATAGTTATTGCTTTCTTGCAGTAGACGAGACTCTCCTCTCTAACATCTTGTCGGTTGGCAGATCCTTCCTACACCAGAGTTGTTACCTCTTGCGCAGTCCCAAAAAGGAATGGTACCGCAATATTGATACATAATTCATGTCCCTTCCAAATAGAAAATGTGTATAAGGATACTGGAGGGTGGTATGTGCTAGTACAGGGTACCTGCTCCTCCCAGAGGTATACATTTGTGTCGGTTTATGCACCTAATGCCCCAGAAACAGGGTTCTGGGCTGCCCTTTCCTCTACAATTTCACTGTATGCGAAGGGACGAATCATAATAGATGGGGATTTTAATGCAACCTTATGTCCACCACTAGACCGTTCTTTAAGTTCTTCATGTTCTGCTATAACCCCTACGTTGTCCCGTCAGGACCGCCAGCTGCATGCACTTGTACATTCGTTGGGCCTAGTAGATATTTGGAGGGTACAGAACCCATCAGTGAAAGATTATACTTTTTACTCCCCAGTCCACCATGTTTATTCGAGAATTGATTACTTTTTTGTATCTCCTGATTGCATTCCTATAGTTGTTAAGGCTTCGATTGGTTCTATTACGTGGTCTGACCGCGCAAATCTGCTGCTGCACGTCCACATTTTTACGCATGGGGGAAGAGGGCAGTGGCGATTGGATCCCATACTCTTATCAAAAACGGGGGTTCGGGAGGCTGTTCGGGATGCTCTGGACACATATTTTAAGACTAATGATACCTCGGATATATCAGTCCAGACTCTATGGAATGCTCATAAGGCAGTGATTAGGGGGGGTTTTTTGAGCCAGGCCTCTTATCACAAACGTAAAAAGCTGCAGTCTGTAGTTACCTTACAGGCTACTCTAAGGCGTTTGGAAATTTTGCATAAAAACATACCTTCGGATAACACTTATTCTAGACTTGCCCACACTCAAGCAGAATTGAATAGTCTTCTCCTAGATGATGTGGGCCGTTCATTACTTTGGTCTAAACATCGGTGTTATGTAGGTGCCAACAAGGCAGATACTATTTTGGCTAGGATATTACGCCCCAGGCACCCTACAACGAAGATTCCCGTGATTAGGGATGAACAAGGTAAGGTACATCGGTCTCCGGAGTCCATTAGGGACGCATTTACGGCGTATTTTGCAAATTTGTATAGGCATTCTCCTACGCATACCTTAGAGAATACTTTATTATTAGAAAAAATAGATGCATATTTAAACCGCCTGGCTCTTCCTTCTCTTAGTGCAAAGCAGATAGCCACAATGGCATTGCCTATTACTGAGGAGGAGTTAAAGAGGACACTGGGTTCAATGCAGCTTCACAAAGCCCCAGGACCGGATGGTTTTACGAGACAATATTATAAAACTTTCATGCCTAATTTGTCACCTTTTATGTGCCGTCTCTTTAATGAGGCCAGGGAAGGGAAGCCCTTCCCAGCAGAGTCTCTCTTGGCTTCAATAGTGCTAATCCCTAAACCAGGGAAGGATCCTGAGGGTATAGCTAATTATAGACCAATCTCTCTTATAAATACTGATATAAAAGTGTTAGCGAAAATCCTGGCTCTACGCCTGGACCCATACCTATCTTTATTGATCTCACCAGATCAGGTGGGTTTTGTTATGGGACGACAGGCATATGAAAATACGCGTAGAGCAGTAGATCTTATTTGGTTGGCTCATGAGCAATGCATACCCTCATTGTTTATATCATTGGATGCAGAAAAGGCTTTTTATAGGGCTGAATGGCCATTTCTATTTACCTTGTTAGCACATCAGGGGTTCCCATCATCTTTTATTCGGCTTATATCGGCCCTGTATGATTCTCCGGGAGCACAGATATTGATAACTGGGACAGAGAGGGTCCCCTTTCGTGTTTGGAATGGTACCTGCCAGAGGTGCCCATTATCCCCGGCTCTATTCGTTCTTTTTCTAGAACCTCTTTTACAGACTATTAGGGATGATCCGGGCATAACTGGGTTCGGGGTGGGAGAGTTACAATTTAAACTGTCAGCATATGCAGATGATGTTCTTATCTCTCTGACGAACCCCAAGAAGTCTGTTCCAAGGGTAATGGAAAGATTGCAGGAGTTCTCAGAGATATCGGGATATAGAATCAATGTGGGGAAGTCGGAAGCTATACCAGTTGCGCTTCCCGTGTCCGTATTGTCTGATATTACTGCCTCTACTCCGATACAAATGGCTGAGTCAGAAATTAAATATTTAGGAATACCAACATGCCCAAATAAACTGTATGATGCAAATTACCCCAGATTAATAAAGAATATAAAAAAGGACCTGGAGTCCTGGGATAAACACAATATTTCGTGGATAGGGAGGGTTAATTGCATCAAAATGAATGTGCTTCCTCGGTTACATAGTTACATAGTTACATAGTTATATAGGCTGAAAAAAGACATGCGTCCATCGGGTTCAGCCTCTCCCACATAACCTACTGCTGTTGATCCAAAAGAAGGCAAAAAACCCAGTCTGAATGCTTGCCAATATGCAACATACTGGGAAAAAATTCCTTCTTGACCCCAGAATGGCAGTCAGATTTCTCCTTGGATCAAGAAGCTTTTACCCACATATTAAATATTATAACCCTTAATATTCTGTGTCTGCAGGAAGTCATCCAGTCGTTTTTTAAAAGTCTGTACAGACTCTGACCCAACCACCTCAACAGGCAGAGAATTCCACAGCTTGATTGTTCTCACCGTAAAATAACCCTTCCTATGCTTTAAGCTAAATTTTCTTTCTTCCAGTCTAAATGGATGACCCTTGTCCTATGTGTATAGTCCTGTTAATGAATAGGTTATCAGACAATGGTTGATAATGGCCCCGTATATATTTATATAAGGTTATCAGATCCCCTCTAAGGCGCCTTTTCTCTAAACTAAACAGGTTGTTATATTTTTTCCAAACTTTACCTATTCCTCTCCTTATTACTGAATTCGATATGTTACAGCGTGCAATAGACCAGTTTGTATGGGCCGGGAGGCGCCATCGGGTGGCGAGACATACACTCTATCGCTCGAGAGCATTGGGTGGGCTAGGGTTGCCCTCACTCCTTTCATATTATTATGCCACCCAACTGGCCCAAATTGTAGCATGGCATTCCCCGAGAGGCTCTCGAAGATGGGTGGACTTGGAGTCGGGCCTTATGAGGCCCAATGCTCTCGATCAATGGTTATGGATAGGTCGGGAACACCGCCCATTGTTATGTACAGCCTGTCCTGCGATTAAGAATTCTCTTCGCATCTGGTATAAGTTAGCGGAGAAATGCAATTTAACCTCCTTTCCATCCCCATTAACCCCAATTTTTGGTAATAAGGAATTTGTGCCGGGTCTTACTATAGGATCGCTTCGGCACTTTCTGGACCTAGGTGTGTGCAGACTATACCAACTTTACCCCAATGGGTCACTAATCTCTATAGATGAAATGGCTACTAGATCAGAAGTGAGAGGGCTATCATTCTTGCATCTGCGACAATTACAATCTTTTGCTACACGCCCCCATGTCCAAGCAGCAGCTGTGTCTAATCCAACATTTTATGAGCGCCTTTGTAAGAATTGCACATATCCGAAGGGACTAATATCTATTATATATAGAGAATTTACATCGTTGTTGGACTGGAGAGAATTATCATATATTCGAGCATGGGAAAAAGATATAGGTCGAAATATTGGACCCAGAGGACTGGCTGGATATATGGGACAGGTCATGCTCGGTGTCTGTATGTGCATCCTTACAAGAACAGTCGATTAAGACTATTATGCGATGGTACGTTACCCCTGATAAAATAGGGCATATGAACCCAAATATCCCAGATGTCTGTTGGAGGTTATGTGATATGCGCGGTTCTTATTTTCATATGTGGTGGACCTGTCCGTTTATGGTATCATATTGGAGGGAAATACGGGATTTGCTGCAGTCAATATTGCATAAATCTGTTCCTATGGACCCTTGGGCATTCCTGCTCTCCAGACCGGTCACAGGGTTTACGTTTCATGAGAATAGGTTAATGGCCAAAATCACATTGGCTGCTAGACGAGCGGTGGCAGAGGTTTGGCGACAGCCACAAGTACCAAAGATGGCTAAAGTCTATGCTAAAATTAGGGATACCGGGGTTATGGACGAGCTGACTGCGTTGGTCCACTTTACATTACCTTCGCATAATAAAACCTGGGGGCCATGGCTGGAGTCAGGACTGTAGCGGGTTTATATTTTTTATTTTGCCTATTTTTCTGTTTTGGGTTGTATTTATATATATGTCTAATAATATTATAGATGTGTATACGGATGTATATTTATTTAGATGTGGGTTATTTTTGTTATCTGGCTTGGGCTGAGCCTCTTTCTCCCTTTTTTTTTTCTCTTTCTTTCTCTTTCTTTCTGCCTTTTGTAAGATAGTATGAATTATTATACTAAGGCAGGGTGATGTTTGTATACAAGTGATATACTTTGATATGATGTGCATTCAATAAACTATGTTGAAAAAAAAATAATAATAAATGGTTTATTAGACATTGCATAAAAACGGGAATATTTTTAACATTGAAACCTATGGGGTTCGCCTGAATAAACCTGCTGATTGAAACCACCAAACATCAGGGCATTTCACTGCCATTTCTCTGCTGTTTGGTGTTCTCTGAATAGATTAACCATTACTTCTCTATGGGGATTTGCAATGCCTTCAAACAGCACTGTACTTGCTGGCAGTTCGCCAAACTTGTGTGTGAGCATATCACAGAGCAGTGGTGTAGTTAGGGGAGTGGCGGAGGGCAGGCCGCCCCAGGTACCAGTGATTATTTGGGTGTCATTAGGGGTACTAGGAGGTGCCACTGTCACTGTGTGTCAGCTTTGAGCTGTGTTCTCAAACAACGAGCAGCGGAGCAGGGCGTTTGCATAAGGAATAAAATCGAATAGAATAAAAATCCCCCTCTCCTCCCTCCATAGCTCCTCCTCTGCCCTGCAGCAGCTCTAGGAGAGGGGAGGGGGATGTGATTTGTGTGCAGAGAGAAGATGACAGTAAATGGCAGGTAAAGGGGGGTATCAGCAGAATATGAAGCCCTGTCTGCTTACTGCTGTTTAAAGTGGACCTTTCCTTAACCAGCACTGCAGTGATAGAAATTTGTCATTGAGCTGCCTGGCTCCTGGTGAGGCTGCGTGCGTGCAGGTCACGCGGTCCGGCCAGTCAGGTGGTACTGAGTCTCAGTACCACCTGACTGGCTGAACCACGTGACAGGCACGCAGCTGCCCGCCCTTTCGTTAACACGGACTCTCACTCTATTTTGGACTGAACACTCACCGGGAAGGGAATCAAAGCCACGGTGCACCCTCTGGCAGTGGCACCCCACTGCTGACAAGATGGCTCCACGCACAGGCACAGCCGCGATCCTAACGTGGCCTGGAAGGACCTCCTGCTGAGTCCGTACACAGTCCCTGCTGACTCTGCACACAGCCCTACCGCGGACGGAGGCCGGTAAATATAGAATAAATAATTGCTGTGTGCTCATATTCACTCGGTTTGCTGGGAGTCTTATTGCAGTGGATTCTGATACATTCATATGCACCGCACATTGCATTGCTGGGAGTTTTATTGCTATGGATTCTGATACGCTGACACACACCACACATTGCATTGCTGTGAGTTTTATTGCTGTTAACTCTGATACGCTGACACACACACCGCACATTGCATTGATGGGAGTTTTATTGCTGTGGATTCTGATACACTCATACACACTGCACATTGCATTGCTGGGAGTTTTATTGCTGTGGATTCTGTGATACACACTGCATATTACTGTAAATTTTATTGCCCTGGAGCTCTGGGATATGCTCATACACACTGCACATTACTGTGAGTTTTATTGCTGTGCAGTTCTGATATGCTCATACACAGTGCCCATTTCTGTGGGTTTTATTGCTGTGCAGCTCTGTGATACACTCATATGCAGTGCACGTTTCTGTGGATTTTATTGTTCAACCAATTAGAGCGGCTGTGATCCAGTATACTTGACATGCGTGGCTGTTCTTTGTAAAAATGGTTGAATTTAAACATTTCATAGTTACATAGTTACATAGTTATATAGGCTGAAAAAAGACATGCGTCCATCGGGTTAAGCCTCTCCCACATAACCTACTGCTGTTGATCCAAAAGAAGGCAAAAAACCCAGTCTGAAATGCTCGCCAATATGCAACGTAGAAACATAGAAACATAGAAAGATGTCGGCAGATAAGAACCTTTCGGCCCATCTAGTCTGCCCAATTACATGGATACTTTACTTGGATTTATCTTTTGTTTAGGATAGCCTTATGCCTATCCCATGCTTGCTTAAATTCAATTACTGTTTTGGCCTCTACCACTTCAACTGGAAGACTGTTCCATGTATCCACCACCCTCTCAGTAAAATAATGCTTCCTGATGTTACTTTTAAACCTTTGCCCCTCTAATCTAAGACTATGTCCTCTTGTTTTGCTACTTTGTTTCCTTTTAAATATACTCCCTTCCTCTACCTTGTGGATTCCCTTTACGTATTTAAATGTTTCTATCATATCTCCTCTGTCTCGTCTTTTTTCCAAGCTGTACATGTTAAGATCATTAAGCCTTCCTGGTAACTTTTCTCCTTCAAGCCGTACACCATTTTAGTAGCCCTTCTCTGAACTCTCTCTAAGATGTCTATATCCTTCTGGAGATACGGTCTCCAGTACTGCACACAGTACTCCAAGTGAGGTCTCACCAGTGCTCTGTACAGTGGCATGAGCACTTCCCTTTTCCTACTGCTAATACCTCTCCCTACACAACCAAGCATTCTGCTAGCATTCCTGCTGCTCTATTACATTGACTACTTATTTAGATCCTCTGAAATAATAACCCCTAAATCCTTTTCCTCAGATGTTGAGTTAGGACTGTATCAAATATCTCTATTCAGCCCTTGGGTTTTACGTCCCAGGTGCAATTATCTTGCACTTATCCACATTAAAACTCAATTGGGTTCAACATACTGGGAAAAAATTCCTTCTTGACCCCAGAATGGCAGTCAGATTTCTCCTTGGATCAAGAAGCTTTTACCCACATATTAAATATTATAACCCTTAATATTCTGTGTCTGCAGGAAGTCATCCAGTCGCTTTTTAAAAGTCTGTACAGACTCTGACCCAACCACCTCAACAGGCAGAGAATTCCACAGCTTTATTGTTCTCACCGTAAAATAACCCTTCCTATGCTTTAAGCTAAATTTCTTTCTTCCAGTCTAAATGGATGACCCCGTGTCCTGTGTATAGTCCTGTTAATGAATAGGTTATCAGACAATGGTTGATAATGGCCCGTATATTTATATAAGGTTATCAGATCCCCTCTAAGGCGCCTTTTCTCTAAACTAAACAGGTTTAAGCTTGTTAGTCTTTCCTCATAACTTAACCCTTCCACCCCCCTTATTAATTTAGTTGCCCGTCTCTGCACTTTTTCTAGCGATATAATATCTTTTTTTAAGACAGGTGCCCAAAATTGCACGGCTTATTCAAGGTGCGGCCTGACCATTGATTTATACAGAGGCAAAATTATGTTTTCATCCCGTGAGTGAACTCCCCTTTTAATGCATGCCAGTACTTTGCTGGCCTTGGCGGCTGCTGTTTGACATTGCACATTGTTACTTAGTTTGAAGTCTATGATTATTCCCAAATCCTTCTCCTGCTTGGATTTCCCTAACTCCGTACCATTTAGGGTATAAATTGCTTGTGTGTTCTTCACTCCAAAGTGCATAACTTTGCATTTATCTAGATTAAATTTCATCTGCCATTTAAGTGCCCAGTCCCCCAATCTATCTAAATCCCTCTGCAGCGAAGTAACATCCTGCTCACATTGTATTTCTTTTCCTAGCTTTGTGTCATCTGCAAACACTGATACATGACTTTCAATGCCTATCTCAAGGTCATTTATAAATAAATTGAATAGTATTGGTCCTATAACAGACCCCTGAGGGACACCACTTACCACTGGTGTCCATCTTGAAAATGTACCATTTATGACCACTCTCTGTACCCTATCTTTTAGCCAGTTTTCTATCCAAGAACAAGTATTTTCATCTAGACCATTTTTTCTTAATTTAAATAGTAACCTTTTGTGTGGAACTGTGTCGAAAGCTTTGGCAAAATCTAAGTAAATCACATCCACTGCGACCCCCTGATCTATACTTCTACTTACTTCCTCATAGAACGTAATTAGGTTAGTCTGACATGATCTGTGTTTCATGAAACCATGCTGATTTTTGCCAATTACATTATACCTCCCAATAAATTCCTGAATATTATCCCTTAGTAACCCCTCAAATACTTTCCCAGCCACAGATGTTAAGCTCACAGGTCTATAATTCCCAGGCACAAATTTTAAACCTTTCTTAAATATAGGGACCACGTCAGCTTTTCTCCAATCCTCTGGTACTATTCCTGAAATAAAAGAATCTTGAAAGATTAAGAACAGAGGTTTACATATTTCAACACATAGCTCTCTCAGTACTCGCGGATGAATTCCATCTGGCCCTGGGGCTTTATTAACATTCACATTGTTTAATTTCTGTAAAACCTTGTCCTGAGTCAACCAGTCACTTTGTATTAGTAAGTTTTTATTAATGAATTTCATGTCTCCTGTTATAGGTTTCTCTTTGATAAATACTGAAGAAAAATAATCATTTAAAATTTCTGCCTTATCCTGATCTTCAGTTAACAATAACCCTGACTCAGATTTTAGTGAACCTACATTTTCACTCTTGGGTTTTTTAGAATTTATGTACCTAAAGAATCTTTTAGGGTTGGTCTTGCTCTGTTTGGCTATTTCTTTTTCATTATCTAGTTTAGCCCTTCTAATCGCATTTTTACATGCTTTATTGGCTACCCTATATGCTTTATAGGATGCCTCAGATTTATCAGATTTAAAAACTTTAAATGCCTTCTTTTTATTTTTCATTTCCTTAGTTACCTTCCTACTAAGCCACATTGGTTTCAGTCTGTTTCTTTATATTTATTAACCAGTGGAATATATTGTGACGTGTACTTTTCTAGTGTTAGTTTAAAGATATTCCACTTATCCTCAGTGTTTTTCCCGTGAAAGAGTTTCTGCCAGTCAATGACATTGAGAGCTTCCTTTATTTTAATAAAGTTGGCCTTTTTAAAATTATATATTTTAGCATGCCCCTTATGAATGTGTTTTTTTGAGTTTATTTCAAAAGTCACCATGTTATGGTCGCTATTCCCAACTGTTCCTTTACATTAATATTTGAGAAAAGATCCACATTATTTGTTATAACCAGGTCCAGACAGTTATCCTCTCTAGTTGGTGTTTCTACCAGTTGTGACATGAAGGTATCATTTAAAATGTTCAGGAACCGGATTCCCTTTGCTGAATTACTAGTCCCACTATCCCAATTAATGTCCGGGTAATTAAAATCTCCAATAATTAAAGTGCTACCATGATCTGCAGCCTTCCTAATTTGCTCTAACAGTTGTTCTTCCTCATCATTATCTATATTAGGTGGTTTATAGCATATGCCAACCAATAGTTGACTTCCCTGTTTATTCCCCAACGAAATATTTACCCATAAGGATTCCACATTTCCCTCATCGCTTTCCAGTTGTGTAATATTAGGCTTTAAATCCTGATTTACATATAAACACACTCCACCCCCTTTCTTATGTTTCCTATCCCTTCTAAACAATGTATAACCGTTTAAGTTTACAGACCAGTCATGCGTTTCGTCCCACCACGTTTCTGTTATTCCAATTATGTCGTATTGCTTAGTGTATGCTATTACCTCTAGTTCCCCCATCTTATTACTGAGGCTCCTTGCATTAGCGAGCATACATTTAATGTTGTCTCTACCCACACATGCTGAATGCGACTTTACATTACATGCCTCCACTGTTCTGACATTACCCATCCCCCCGGCTCCACCCCCCTTAGTCTGAACTGAAACCCTTCCGCTATCTGCTCTGTCTCCATTTTGTAACATACTGTATCCCTCCCCCCCTTCCACTAGTTTAAAGTCCTCCAACCTTTTAACCATCCTCTCCCCTAGCACAGCAGACCCTCTTCCATTCAGGTGCAATCTATCACAACTATACAGATTGTACCCCAGTGCAAAATGAGCCCAGTGCTCTAAAAACCCAAAGCCCTCCTTCCTGCACCAAGCTTTAAACCACGCATTGACCTCCCTAATCTCCCGCTGCCTTTCCACTGTAGCACGTGGCACAGGTAGGATCTCAGAAAATACTACCTTGGAGGACCTCTTCTTCAATTTACTTCCTAATTCCCTGAAATCATTCTTCAGGTCCTTCCATCTTCCGCTTACTTTGTCATTGGTACCAATATGGACCATGACAGCTGGGTCATCTCCAGCCCCTCCCAATAATCTATCAACTCTGTCAACCACATGCCTAACACGGGCACCCGGCAGACAGCAAACTGTCCGGTTAAGCGATCAGCGCGACAGATTACCCTGTCTACTCTCTTAATAATAGAGTCCCCTACCACCACAACCTGTCTAGGCTTACTTGCCCTCTTTATCCCTCCCTTACTTGGTGGGCTGATCCCCCGGCTGTTAGAGGGAGCAGCCTCCAGTACTGCTACACCTGAGCTGCTGCACCCAACATCTTCGCTCAAGGGGGCAAATCTGTTGGTGTGCGCAAGATCAGGACTAGCCAACCTTTTCCTCTTCCCTCCCCCCCTGCTACTTTATTTATCTCAATAAGATACATGAAATGGTATACAAAATATACAAGTAGGCACTTGGTATCCACTTTTAATATAAAGAGAGGAAAAGGTGGAGCTTAAAGAGGAAGGGTGGGGATTAACCAGGAAGAGGTGTGCCCTTGACAGGAAGGGGTGCCTCAAATTTAAATTAGGGGGTGCACGAGTTTAGTCAGGCCTAGGGCAGCACAAAACTTAAATACACCACTGACAATTACCCAACGTATTACTCCTGTCTTTGTTCATGTGAAAACTGCAATTCAGAAAGATTGTTTATTTTTGCCATTTGCTTTGACTGCCCTGCACCTTGAATACTTCACGGACTCACGTTCCACGTATCATGTTTCTGAGCGTGTCCTAGGTAACCTGTTGGTCTTGAAACCTTCAGAGCCTAGAGGCAATTCAGTTAACCCTTGTGTCTCCTTGGCTATTAAGTTGCAGTCTGTTGTTTATGAACAATTTGTGTTTTTTAAGCAGATATTATTGCCCTCAAGGATCTCAACTCCGCTACTTGTGTAGCAGCGTTACCGCTACCGTTACAGCAGGGTTCTCATACACTCCGGTTTGGCAACAGGGCAGATCGATGGATTATCAGAGTCAGCGCTATGCAGGACAGACATATACTCTGTGTCAGCGTGGTACAAATTCAACATACACTCTGAATTTGCTTTGGGCACAATACACATGCAAACGTAGTCAGGAAGAGAATAGTCAAGAAGGCAGTCCGGGTCAGCAGCAATCTGGGTCCTCATACAAATCGAATCGGCAAAAGAGCAAAGTAATCAGTGAAACAGCGAAGTGAATATACCAGGCGATGCAGGAACTAACTCCACGTCAGGTCGATGAGCTGTCTCGCGTGCCCTGCATTTAAGGCTGGCGGCTCCGCGTCATCACGCTGCGACCCGCCCCTCCAGGCACAAGAACAGCCGGCACCTGGCCAGTCATCAATGCCGCCGAGTGTCCACCCCCCCCCCCGAAGATCCGCAGGTGTCGAGGATGTGACAGCTCTGATGCTAAGGAGTTAAGCTGCTCCAACTGCCACTTGCCTCACATGCCGCTATCTCTGTTCAAACTGGCAGACAGTTCAAACTGGCAGACATAAGTGACATATTTGCAAAACTTCAAAATGGGTTAAAACACCCACCACGATGTTTACAATGCAGATGTGTCATCCGCATTACCCTCTATGATATGTTACAATATAGTACAATTTTACTATGGAAATTTAAAGATACAGAGCCTCAAATATCAACCCGTAGCTTACAAAATGACTATTTTGCAAAACTTTCAAAATGAATTGAAAATAAAATCTCCCATTGGACCATGACGTTTACAATGCAGATGTGTCATACGCACTCCCCATCTGCATTGTAAACGTCGTGGTCCAATGGGTAATTATTAATTTTTTTAACCCATTTTGAAGTTTTGTAAAAATTTCACTTTTTAAGCTACGGGTTGATATTTGGGGCTCTGTATGTTTAAATTTCCACAGTAAAATTGTACCATATTGTAACATCATAGAGAGGGGTGCGTATGACACATCTGCATTGTAAACGTCGTGGTCCAACGGGAGGTTTTTTTTTAACCCTTTTTGAAGTTTTGCAAAAATGTCACTTTCTAAGCTATGGGTTGATATTTGGGGCTCTGTATCTTTAAATTTCCACAGTAAACATTCATACCATATTCTAGATGTCTATAGAGAGTAATAAAAGTGTGACAACTATGTGTAATCAAGATTATATTTCTTATACTGCTTCATCTATTTTGTTCTCTATTGAATATCAACAAAAAATAACTGTCTGATAGCATGACCACTGGTTTTGAACTGGTTTGATGGCTTGAATCCATACCCAGAATTCCTCTGATCTCATCAGACTACCACCTCGAGTTCAAACGTCTACAATTTCCTGTTATGGTGTGCTGCCAATAAGGAACAGGGACAGACATTGAAAGTGGCTGGTGTGCATCTGATGAGTGACTGTTTCTCCCATGGCCAGTTGTATGTGGCGTGCTTCAGAGTCAGTTCCCTTGACAGCCTAGTCATCCTCCAGCCAGAGAGTAAAACCAGGAATGTTGTTTACAGGGAGGTCTTGAGCAATTCATCTGAGGGACAAATTGAAAGTCTATGCTATGCAAGTAATTAGCCCGCGCAATTGGAAAAAAAAAAACAGGATTGCTGGTGGGATTAAAGGGCTTTAGCCCATCTATTTTATGGTTTATTATTATCATCTCTTATGTGTTTCAACCACCAACCCCCACTAAACCAACGGATTGTGAACTTAATATCTCCTGCATAGCCCGACATTTCAATGTGAAGCACGGGTATCTTGCTAGTATATTATAATATGACTAGGTGGAAAGCCTGCCCAGAGGGCAGTCTATTGATAAGTGTGGTGCGTGTGAATGTTGGTGGAAAGGAAAACACAGCAGCGTCAAGAAAAGTTAAATATTTTTAGTGACTATTTTGAATAAATTTCTTTGAATACAACATTTTTAGTGAAGCATGCATCAGTCCCTGGTAATAAGTAGCCTTGTTCACGTCCATCGATGACTTTGATTTTAACAATTGTGTAATACGTATCTGGTGGCGCGATGAAGGTCGCTTATGGGTGTCTGATGGTACTCTTAGTTCATTTGTCCACATGGATCATATGAAAAGACAGAACAGTACAATAGTATAGACTGATTTAACAGATTTTCAAAATGTATTATACGATGGTTACACTCACAAATCAAGAGCCCGGACACTGGCTCTGAGTGGATATGCACATTCGGGTACTTAATTTCCTCTGTTCAAGAAGGTGACCCACACCTTCTTTTGGGGGAGATTCTTCTCACATATAATACAAGAAACAGAGAAAAAACTTCTTGTGCAGATCTTGTAAATGTGGCAACATATGATAATATAAAAGATTGCCAACTCACATGTGCTGGAGCTTTAAACCAAGCTCGGAGTGCGTGCGCGTAAGGACTTAATAGGTTCAGTCCAATAAACCCTTTCAATTTCCAGGACTTCCGACGAATTGGGGATAAATAAATAAATAAGGAATAAATGAAAAACTTTTATTAAAATATAGTACTACTGGCACTGCCAAGTTACCAGAACACGTTTCGCCAGGGTAGCTGGTTTCATCAGCTGGTTTACAGGCTGAACCGATGTATGAGTTTAAATAATGTCCTTAAATGTCCCCATCTGTCCCAGATTGTGCAATCAGCGTGCGCTCCACGCCTCAGAACCGAGTCCTTTCGAGTCTGCGGCGGATGCCACCATCTTGCGCATGCGCTCTTCTCCCTCCATGCGTCTCACCATGCGGGTCAAACCTTTAGTGCGGATGGGGCGTGCGTTCCACTGTGGTTCCCGCAATCAATCCCTGGTGATGCTGCTGTTTCATTGCCTTCTATGGCAATCAGACCCTTCAGAAACCCCATAGAGGGAGAACAATATCAGAATTGTGAACAACATCTATGCATACATTTCCTCATCTTCCCCCATTGCATCTCATATGGGGGATATACGCAATCACTGGAGATTGGATGCTAATACATCGCTCCTCGTAATTTTGGACTAGTGTATGTTCTTCCTGTATATAGATGGTCCTTATATATCTAATATAGTATTAAAATTATATTCAATTCAAAAGTTATAACTTTAATTCAAAAATGTCCTACACTATTTTATGACTCAGGCGAAATTAAAGTGATTATGACTGTTTAATACTAAAGTGCATGATTTAAGTATAAATTTTAATAAAGTGCACAAACATTATCCCCCAAACTGGGGAATAGGGTATATATGTGAATTCCATTGGATCAAATAATTCGATAATCTAAAACACAGTTTATAAGGATACCAGCAACAAATAAAGTGTAAATAGAAAGTGTAAATAAAAAATTGAACCTCTGAATGAGGTACACGTTAAATTATTAATTGCTATAAAGTGCTTATATTTATGTGCATTTCTAATTTTAACATTGACCACTCACTAAGGAATGTGTGATATAAATAACTCAATACTAGAGATTAAATTTTGTATTCTAAATCGATTTAAAATAGGTGCGTGTTCAATTATTTGTCCCTAAAAACGGGAGGTGGGTATTTGTATATACATGGTTCAAAAATGTGCCTATTTGAACCCTATAGTGAATAAAGTGCTATTGTGTCTAAATAAATATTATGATGTTACTTGAACTATAATTGAAGAGGTTCTATTTATATATGATTTTAAGGGGAATGTAGATATCCCTTAATGGATATAAACAGCGTATGACTATCTATTTAAAATGTGCAAAATTACGTAATGTTAATAAATAAATTTTTGTTCTTTTTTTTATAATGAATAAGTGAACATGCGCATTATAAAGTGCTGAAGTAAACTCAAATGCCAATTGGGTTATTACTAATAACATTCCCTCCAATAATGACATATAAAAACCTTGCCTTCTTATATGAAAAACTGTCTACATTAGTGCATATAGGGATATAGAAATAAATTTACAGATAAAGAATTTTTAAATATTATTAAAAAAAATATATATACCCTTTTCATAAAGCTGGTTAGGATGTAGGGAATATAGTGTGACAATCCTATTTGATCCAACATTGCATTATCCAATGTATAAAATTATCCTACAACATTATGCTGAATTAGTATGATAGAAGGATCTATGGTAGACTGATCCCTTATAGATATGGGTGAGGATTAAATAGTTACTGATTTTTGAATCACCCCAATGGTATGCAGTTAAAGAAGATGAGCATTTCCCAAAAAAACAAACCATAACCTCTTACAGAAAATGGATAATTTCAAAATCATCATTTAAACCATGGGGGGTCAGTGTGCCATTATCAAAAATGAGTCTCATTTCTTCCCTACCTAGTTTCTTAATCATATCATCTTCAATCTCTATCTTTTTAATTTGTTTTATTGCCCAAAATTTTAAACCTACAGGGGAACTATTATGTTGGTTCTTGAAATGTACGGACACTGAGTGTTTTTCGAAAGCATTTCTAATGTTTCTAACATGTTCGGCCACTCTAACGTTAAAAGCCCTCTTAGTGCGCCCTATATAACATAGGCCACAGGGGCACTGCAACATATATATTACATTTTTAGAGCAACAGTTTAGGATACCTTCTATCTTAACTGTTTTGTTATATTTGCGATTAAAATAAGTGCCTGTATACATCTTTTTATTCCCAGTGAATCTACAAGCTGAGCATAAACCACAATGATAGAATCCCTCTTTCAGTCCAAAATGGTTTTTAGTATTATTTGGTATTTTAGTTTTGCCGTGGACTAGTTTAGATTTAATATTCCTAGTGCCTCTGAAAACAATTTTGGGTGTCGTTCCTATGTAGTTGATCAAATCACTATCGTTTCTTAAAATATGCCAGTGTTTTTTAAAAAAAAATTTAATATTGTTTGCTTTACTATTAAAATCACAGACGAATTGAACCTCCTCTCTATCTTTTTGGGTCTTGGGCTTATATTTCAACAGGTCCCCACGATCTTTCTGCACAATGTTGGAAATAGTATTATCAAGATCTATCTCTCTATAGCCCTTCTCAACAAAATCTTTCTTGAGAGTGTTGGCCTGCTCTTTAAAGGTTTCTGTGTCTGTACAGTTACGTCTTAATCGGATGAATTGTCCCTTTGGGACGCCCTTGAGCCAAGTGGAGTGGTGGCAACTGGTATAATCAATGTATGTGTTTGTATCTACTTCTTTAAAAAAAGTTTTAGACTTAATACAATCTCCCTCTATGTAGATTTTTAAATCAAGATAGTTGATTTTTTGTGTGCTCCAATTGTTCTCCAATTTAACACCCCACTCTACATCGTTGAGACTCTCCAAAAACACTTTCAGATGTTCTTCCTCCCCTCTCCAAATAAAAAAGATATCGTCAATAAATCTTTTATATGCCTGGATGTTACCCTGCGCCCAGCTACGCGAACCGTAAACGAACCTGGTTTCCCAGGCCGCCATGTACAGGTTGGCGTAGCTGGGCGCAAATTTAGTACCCATCATAATACCCCTTCGTTGGATATAAAAATCCTCTTCAAATTTAAAATAGTTGTTATTAAGTATAAACCTCACACTCTCCAAAATAAAGGACATTTGTTCCTTGCTGATCATATTATATTTAGAAATTTCTTCTTTTAACAATCCCAAATCAAGGGGTATGTTGCTGTATAATGCGTTGACGTCGCACGTTACCAAAATGTCCCCTTTCTGCCAGTCATTATCTTCTATTACTTGTAGCATGCTTAAAGTATCCTTCAAATAAGACGGGATGGTACGTATGACAGGTTGAAGGATTACGTCCACATATTCTGATAAGTGGCTGGTAATAGATTCTATGCCAGCCACTATAGGTCTACCTGGAGGTTTAGTCGGATTCTTATGTATTTTTGGGAGAATGTAGAAATTCGGTGTCTTCGTGAATTTCATAGAAAGATACTCAAACTCTGACTTATTTAGAATTCCCTTATTACAACTCACAGCCGTCCATGACCTCTTCCTTTCAAACTCCTTCAACCTTCTAGCTTTAACTGAAACCTGGCTAACTCCCTCTGACACGGCCTCCGTTGCTGCTCTCTCACATGGCGGTCTACACTTGAGCCATACCCCCAGACCGGGTGAGAGAAATGGTGGCGGGGTCGGACTCCTGCTCTCTCCCACCTGCACCTACCAGCATCTCCCTCCACCCCATCCCTCTCCTTCTCCTCCTTCGAGACACACTGCATCCGCCTGTTCTCTCCTCTGGCTCTCAGGGTGGCAGTCATCTACCGCCCACCGGGACCAACCTCCCAGTTCTTTGACCACTTTGCTACCTGGCTTTCTCACTTCCTGTCTTCTAATCTTCCATGCCTAATTCTCGGGGACTTCAACATTCCCATTGACGATCATTCCGCTCCTGCTGCCTCCAAACTTCTTTCACTCACGTCCTCCCTTGGACTCACACAATCCTCCCTCCTCCCTACCCACCGCGATGGTCACGTTATTGACCTGGTCTTTTCCAACCTCTGCTCCATTTCTGAGTTCAAATGTCGCCCTTTCCCCATCTCTGACCACCACCTTCTCTCTTTCAACCTATCTGGACTTCCTAAACACCCTGCTCCCCCACCCCGCACACACACTCGCAGAAATCTACATGCTGTGGACCCCCATCAATTCTCCAACCTACTTCACCACCTCCCTCATACCTCATCCTTCACCTGCCCTGATGCTGCCACTAATCACTACAACACTACGCTTATCTCTGCTCTAGACACTCTTGCTCCTCTTCGACTCTGTAAGGCCCTACGCCGCCAGCTTCAGCCCTGGCACACCCTCCAGACTCGCTACCTGCAAAGATGCTCCCGCACCGCAGAGCGTGCCTGGAGGAAATCCCGCTCTGAAGCTGATTTTGTTCACTTCAAGTTTATTCTCTGGTCATACACCTCTGCCCTCCACTTGGCCAAACAATCCTTCTTCTCATCTCTTATATCTACGCTGTCCTCCAACCCTAAACGGCTCTGGTCCACCTTCAACACCCTCCTCTACCCACCTGCACCTCCCCCCTCAGCTGCCTTCAGCGCTCAAGACCTGGCAGACTACTTCCTCAGTAAAACTCTAACTATCAGAAGCAACATCCCAACACAAGATAGTTATCTGCCACCTCCACTCCCACAGGTCCCCTCTGCCACCCTCTGCCGCTTCCTCCCAGCCACTGAGGAGGAAGTCAATTCCTTATTGTCCTCCTCACATCTCACCACGTGCCCGCTCGACCCCGTTCCCTCACATCTAATTCCTCCCCTCTCCTCCTCCCTCACCCCTGCTCTCACACACATCTTCAACCTATCTCTCTCCACTGGCTCCTTTCCATCTGCCTTCAAACACGCGCTAGTGGAATATGCTGGCGCTTTATAAATAAAGAATAATAATAAAGAATAATAATAGTTACCCCTTTACTAAAGAAACCATCCCTAGACCCCAACTCTCCATCCAACTACCGCCCTGTATCCCTGCTTCCCTTCACATCAAAGCTCTTAGAAAAACTAGTCTTCAACCGCCTCTCCCGCTTCCTGTCCTCCAATTCCCTACTTGACCCCCTGCAATCTGGCTTCCGTCCCCTACACTCAACTGAAACTGCCCTCACCAAAGTCACCAACGACCTCCTAACTGCTAAAAAACACGGCCACTATTCTATTCTCATCCTGCTTGACCTCTCGGCTGCTTTTGACACTGTTGACCACCCCCTCCTTCTACAGACCCTCAACTCTCTGGGTCTCAGTGACACTGCACTTGCTTGGGTTGACTCCTATTTATCCAACAGGTCTTCTGTGTGTCCTTTGCTGGTAACTCCTCCTCTTCATTGCCTCTATCTGTTGGTGTACCTCAAGGCTCTGTCCTTGGTCCTCTGCTCTTTTCCATCTACACCTCCTCCCTGGGCAAAATCATCAACAGCTTTGGCTTTAATTACCACCTCTACGCTGATGACACTCAGATCTACCTCTCTACCCCTGATCTCTCTCCCCCTGTCCTTTCAAAAGTCAGTGACTGTTTATCTGGCATCTCCTCCTGGATGGCCTCCCACCACCTAAAGATCAACATGTCAAAGACTGAGCTCCTACTTATTCCTCCCTCCAATGCCTCCCCACCTCCTGACTTCTCTATCACGGTGGAGGGTATCACCATCTCCCCATCAAACCAAGTTCGCTGTCTTGGAGTTACACTTGACTCTGCTCTTTCCTTCATCCCCCACATCCAGTCTCTTTCCTCCTCCTGCCGATACCAACTGCGTAATATTTCCAGAATTCGGCCATTTCTTACCGCTGTCACCACAAAACAACTCATACACGCCCTGGTAATCTCCCGACTCGACTATTGCAATAATCTCTTATCTGGCCTCCCTCTGTTCCGCCTCTCCCCCCTACAATCCATCCTGAACTCCTCCGCCAGGCTAATTCACCTCACCCGCCGCTCTGTCTCTGCCGCTCCCTCTGCGAGTCCCTTCACTGGCTCCCCATGCACTGCAGAATTAAGTTCAAAATCCTTATCCTTACCTACAAAACCCTCACTAACTCAGCGCCCCACTACCTGTCCTCACTAATCACCAGATACACCCCAGCCCGCTCCCTAAGGTCAAACAGTGACCTGCGCCTAGCTTCTCGTTGCATCACCTCTTCCCATGATAGACTGCAGGATTTCTCCCGCGCAGCCCCCACTCTCTGGAACGCTCTCCCTCGTACTGTCAGACTTTCCCCTAACTTCTCTTCCTTCAAACGCTCCCTTAAAACGTTCCTATTTAGGGAAGCCTACCACCCAACTCACTGACGCAACCATCAATCACTCTCACCTTACAGTCCTCTCCTCCTGTTTCCAACCCCAACCCTCCTAGATTGTGAGTTCCTACGGGAATAGGGCCCTCATCTCCTCCTGTACTGTTTGTCAAATGTTGTTCAATGTATTGTAACCCTGTCTATACTGTGCTTATTGTACAGCGCTGCGGAATATGCTGGCGCTTTATAAATAAAGAATAATAATAATAATAATTACAACCCTCCTGAAGGAGAGGTTTCAATTTCTGTCTTATATCTTTGATTGGATCAATTTTTAGTTTACCAAAAGTCAGATCGTCGTTTAAAATACGGTTCACTTCCTCTTGGTAAAATTCTTTCGACATAATCACAGTCCCGCCGCCTTTATCGGCAGGTTTTATAACTATAGTGGAGTACTTCTGAAGATTTCGCAAAGCTAGATTTTCTTCCTTTGTGAGGTTGTAATGATCTATCTTAGTGGACATCTTATCTATATCCCTCATGACCAGAGTTTCAAATATTTTTATTTCATCAGAAATCATGTGACGCGGGAAGAATTTAGATGTATTTCTCAGATTGGTATGAACATTAGGGGTAGAGTTTTGTAAAATACTACTTTCTGCTGGTGTTTTTAGAAAGTACTTTTCAAACTTAATTTACGCTTAAACCTTTGCAAGTCGATATAGACTCCAAACTTGTCTATATGGTTCGTGGGGGTAAATTTTAGACCTTTATTGAGGACACTCGTCTCCGTTCTTGTTAATATCCTCTCACTCAGGTTAAAAATACCTTTGGAGGGGATTACCTCCTCTCTCTTTTCTCTCTTCCGTAGTTGTTTCCCGGCTCTCTTTCCTCTTCTGGTTTTTCCCATGGTCTTTTTTGTGCCCCCCCCCCTTTCTAGTCTTATATCTAGGTCCCTGTGTTCCCCTTGTTTGCTGTTCTCGTTCAAGGGGTCCTCCCAAAAAACCTCTTCCTCTTTATTATTATTATTATTCTTTATTTATAAAGCGCCAGCATATTCCGCAGCGCTTGGTTGTCATTCAAGGCTGAGAATCTATTAGATAATGGTATGTTATTAACCTGTTCTTCCCTTTCTCTCCTTTGAATAGGGATCCTTGGAGTGGGGTCCTGTGGCCATTTATTGATAGGGCCTCGATAATAGTTCTGTTGTCCACCATGGCTATAACTATGTGGTCTGTCCCACTGACTCCTTTCATCCTCCCTGTAATTATTGTAGGGTTGTCGCCCTAGGGAGTGATTATAGTGAACCCCTCGATATGGGGTTCTATAAACATCCACATTCCTTGGTTGGAAGTCTTTATGCCAATAGTTATTATTAGATCTCCAATTGTCTCGTGGGTGGTTATTATTATTGCCTCTATTATCCCATTGTTGATTTCTTTTCGGCCATTTATTTTCAGTGGATGTTCTTGCTGCACAAAGTCCAAAGTTACGAGGAGCGATGTATTAGCATCCAATCTCCAGTGATTGCGTATATCCCCCATATGAGATGCAATGGGGGAAGATGAGGAAATGTATGAATAGATGTTGTTCACAATTCTGATATTGTTCTCCCTCTATGGGGTTTCTGAAGGGTCTGATTGCCATAGAAGGCAATGAAACAGCAGCATCACCAGGGATTGATTGCGGGAACCACAGTGGAACGCACGCCCCATCCGCACTAAAGGTTTGACCCGCATGGTGAGACGCATGGAGGGAGAAGAGTGCATGCGCAAGATGGCGGCATCCGCTGCAGACTCGAAAGGACTCGGTTCTGAGGCGTGGAGCGCACGCTGATTGCACAATCTGGGACAGATGGGGACATTTAAGGACATTATTTAAACTCATACATCGGTTCAGCCTGTAAACCAGCTGATGAAGCCAGCTACCTTGGCGAAACGCGTTCTGGTAACTTGGCAGTGCCAGTAGTACTATATTTTAATAAAAGTTTTTCATTTATTCCTTTATTTATTTATTTATCCCCAATTCGTCGGAAGTCCTGGAAATTGAAAGGGTTTATTGGACTGAACCTATTAAGTCCTTACGCGCACGCACTCCGAGCTTGGTTTAAAGCTCCAGCACATGTGAGTTGGCAATCTTTATATTATCATATGTTGCCACATTTACAAGATCTGCACAAGAAGGTTTTTTCTCTGTTTCTTGTATTATATGTGAGAAGAATCTCCCCCTAAAAGAAGGTGTGGGTCACCTTCTTGAACAGAGGAAATTAAGTACCCGAATGTGCATATCCACTCAGAGCCAGTGTCCGGGCTCTTGATTTGTGAGTGTAACCATCGTATAATACATTTTGAAAATCTGTTAAATCAGTCTATACTATTGTACTGTTCTGTCTTTTCATATGATCCATGTGGACAAATGAACTAAGAGTACCATCAGACACCCATAAGCGACCTTCATCGCGCCACCAGATATGTATTACACAATTGTTTCACATATTTGGTTTCGGGGAAACCACTGAATTTCTGGTTGGCTTTGGTTGACTGGTGGCGGTACAGGTTTTGGGCGCCGTCCATTTTTCTTTTCACTTTGATTTTAACGTCCGCAGAGCTCTTGACTCGAGAGAATGCAACATATAGTTGTCCATGGCTATTTTTTCTTGGTGGTTGCTTTGTTAGTTTTTTTTTTTTTCGTTCTGTTAGTGTGGCAGAGTTTTTTTTGTAATAAAAATTCTTTGGCTGTTTTTTTTTTTTCTCGTCCTGTTAGTGTGGCTGTGAGGTTTTTTAATTTTTTTTTTTCTTGGTTGCACAATTGGTGTGGGGGCACTGGTTGTTTGTATGCCCTCTTGTTAAAGTGTTGTGGAAGCTCTTTGGAGGGGGCACCGTTTTTGGTAGGTCCTCAGTTTTTTTTTTTGTTGGGTTAGTGTGGCTGAGGTTTCTTTTTTTTATTCTCTGCTCTGTGCTCTGCTCGGTGCTATTGTGCTCTGCTCTGTGCCGTTTATTGTGCTCAGCTCTGTGCCGTTTATTGTGCTCTGCTCTGTGCCATTTATTGTGCTCTGCTCTGTGCCGTTTATTGTGCTCTGCTCTGTGCTCTTGTGCTCTGCTCGGTGCTCTATTCTTGTGCTCTGTGCTCTGTTCAGGGCTCTTGTGCTCTGCTCTGTGCCGTTTATTGTGCTCTGCTCTGTGCTCTGCTCGGTGCTCTTGTGCTCTGCTCTGTGCTCTGCTTGGTGCTCTGCTCTGTGCCATTTATTGTGCTCTGCTCTGTGCTCTGCTCTGTGCCGTTTATTGTGCTCTGCTCTGTGCTCTGCGCTCTGCTCTGAGCCGTTTATTGTGCTGTGCTCGGCTCTGTGCCGTTTATTGTGCTCTGCTCTGTGCTCTTGTGCTCTGCTCTGTGCTCTATTCTTGTGCTCTGTGCTCTGTTCAGGGCTCTTGTGCTCTGCTCTGTGCCGTTTATTGTGCTCTGCTCTGTGCTCTGCTCTGTGCCGTTTATTGTGCTCTGCTCTGTGCCGTTTATTGTGCTCTGCTCTGTGCTCAGCTCGGTGCTCTTGTGCTCTGCTCGGTGCTCTTGTGCTCTGCGCTCTGCTTGGTGCTCTGCTCTGCACCGTTTATTGTGCTCTGCTCTGTGCTCTGCTCTGTGCCGTTTATTGTGCTGTGCTTGGCTCTGTGCTCGGCTCTGTGCCGTTTATTGTGCTCTGCTCTGTGCCGTTTATGGCTCTGTGCTCGGCTCTGTGCTCGGCTCTGTGCCGTTTACTGTGCTCGGCTCTGTGCCGTTTATTGTGTTCGGCTCTGTGCTCGGCTCTGTGCTGTTTACTGTGCTTGGCTTTGTGCTCGGCTCTGTGCCGTTTATTGTGCTCTGCTCTGTGCTCTGTGCCGTTTATTGTGCTCTGCTCTGTACCATTTATTGTGCTCTGTGCCGTTTATTGTGATCTGCTCTGTGCCATTTATTGTTCTCTGCTCTGTGCCGTTTATTGTGCTCTGCTCTGTGCCGTTTATTGTGCTCTGCTCGGTGCTCTGCTCTGTTCTTGTGCTCTGTCCAGGGCTCTTGTGCTCTGCTCTGTGCCGTTTATTGTGCTCTGCTCTGTGCCGTTTATTGTGCTCTGCTCTGTGCCATTTATTGTGCTCTGCTCTGTGTCGTTTATTGTGCTCTGCTCTGTGCTCTGCTCGGTGCTCTGCTCTGTTCTTGTGTTCTGTGCTCTGTCCAGGGCTCTTGTGCTCTGCTCTGTGCCGTTTATTGTGCTCTGCTCTGTGCTCTGCTCTGTGGCGTTTATTGTGCTCTGCTCTGTGGCGTTTATTGTGCTCTGCTCTGTGCCGTTTATTGTGCTCTGCTCTGTGCTCAGCTCGGTGCTCTTGTGCTCTGCTCTGTGCTCTGTTCGGTGCTCTGTGCCGTTTATTGTGCTCTGCTCTGTGCTCTTGTGCTCTGCTCTGTGCCGTTTATTGTGCTCTGCTCTGTGCCGTTTATTGTGGCTCTGCTATGTGCCGTTTATTGTGCTCGGCTCTGTGCTCTTGTGTTCTGCTCCGTGCTCTTGTGCTCTGATCGGTGCTCTTGTGCTCTGGTCTGTGCTCTGCTTGGTGCTCTGCTCTGTGGCGTTTATTGTGCTCTGCTCTGTGGCGTTTATTGTGCTCTGCTCTGTGCCGTTTATTGTGCTCTGCTCTGTGCTCAGCTCGGTGCTCTTGTGCTCTGCTCTGTGCTCTGCTCTGTGCTCTGCTCGGTGCTCTGTGACGTTTATTGTGCTCTGCTCTGTGCTCTTGTGCTCTGCTCTGTGCCGTTTATTGTGCTCTGCTCTGTGCCGTTTATTGTGCTCTGCTATGTGCCGTTTATTGTGCTCGGCTCTGTGCTCTTGTGTTCTGCTCCGTGCTCTTGTGCTCTGATCGGTGCTCTTGTGCTCTGGTCTGTGCTCTGCTTGGTGCTCTGCTCTGTGCCGTTTATTGTGCTCTGCTCTGTGCTCTGCTCCGTGCCGTTTATTGTGCTGTGCTCGGCTCTGTGCCGTTTATTGTGCTCTGCTCTGTGCTCTGCGCTCTGCTCTGAGCCGTTTATTGTGCTGTGCTCGGCTTTGTGCTCGGCTCTGTGCCGTTTATTGTGCTCTGCTCTGTGCTCTTGTGCTCTGCTCGGTGCTCTATTCTTGTGCTCTGTGCTCTGTTCAGGGCTCTTGTGCTCTGCTCTGTGCCGTTTATTGTGCTCTGCTCTGTGCTCTGCTCTGTGCCGTTTATTGTGCTCTGCTCTGTGCTGTTTATTGTGCTCTGCTCTGTGCTCAGCTCGGTGCTCTTGTGCTCTGCTCGGTGCTCTTGTGCTCTGCGCTCTGCCTGGTGCTCTGCTCTGTGCCGTTTATTGTGCTCTGCTCTGTGCTCTGTGCCGTTTATTGTGCTGTGCTCGGCTCTGTGCTCGGCTCTGTGCCGTTTATTGTGCTCTGCTCTGTGCCGTTTATGGCTCTGTGCTCGGCTCTGTGCCGTTTACTGTTGTCGGCTCTGCTCGGCTCTGTGCCGTTTATAGTGTTCGGCTCTGTGCTCGGCTCTGTGCTGTTTACTGTGCTTGGCTCTGTGCCCGGGTCTGTGCCGTTTATTGTGCTCTGCTCTGTGCCATTTATTGTGCTCTGCTCTGTGCCATTTATTGTGCTCTGCTCTGTGCTGTTTATTGTGCTCTGCTCTGTGCCGTTTATTGTGCTCTGCTCTGTGCTCTGCTCGGTGCTCTGCTCTTGTGCTCTGTGCTCTGTCCAGGGCTCTTGTGCTCTGCTCTGTGCCGTTTATTGTGCTCTGCTCTGTGCTCTGCTCTGTGCCGTTTATTGTGCTCTGCTCTGTGCTCTTGTGCTCTGCTCGGTGCTCTGCTCTGTGCTCTTGTGTTCTGCTCCGTGGTCTTGTGCTCTGATCGGTGCTCTTGTGCTCTGGTCTGTGCTCTGCTTGGTGCTCTGCTCTGTGCCGTTTATTGTGCTCTGCTCTGTGCTCTGCTCCGTGCCGTTTATTGTGCTGTGCTCGGCTCTGTGCCGCTTATTGTGCTCTGCTCTGTGCTCTGCGCTCTGCTCTGAGCCGTTTATTGTGCTGTGCTCGGCTTTGTGCTCGGCTCTGTGCCGTTTATTGTGCTCTGCTCTGTGCTCTTGTGCTCTGCTCGGTGCTCTATTCTTGTGCTCTGTGCTCTGTTCAGGGCTCTTGTGCTCTGCTCTGTGCCGTTTATTGTGCTCTGCTCTCTGCTCTGTGCCGTTTATTGTGCTCTGCTCTGTGCCGTTTATTGTGCTCGGCTCTGTGCTGTTTACTGTGCTTGGCTCTGTGCTCGGCTCTGTGCCGTTTATTGTGCTCTGCTCTGTGCTCTGTGCCGTTTATTGTGCTCTGCTCTGTACCATTTATTGTGCTCTGTGCCGTTTATTGTGCTCTGCTCTGTGCCATTTATTGTGCTCTGCTCTGTGCAGTTTATTGTGCTCTGCTCTGTGCCGTTTATTGTGCTCTGCTCGGTGCTCTGCTCTGTTCTTGTGCTCTGTCCAGGGCTCTTGTGCTCTGCTCTGTGCCGTTTATTGTGCTCTGCTCTGTGCCGTTTATTGTGCTCTGCTCTGCTCTGTGGCGTTTATTGTGCTCTGCTCTGTGGCGTTTATTGTGCTCTGCTCTGTGCCGTTTATTGTGCTCTGCTCTGTGCTCAGCTCGGTGCTCTGTGCTCTGCTCGGTGCTCTGCTCTGTGCTCTGCTTGGTGCTCTGTGCCGTTTATTGTGCTCTGCTCTGTGCTCTTGTGCTCTGCTCTGTGCCGTTTATTGTGCTCTGCTCTGTGCCGTTTATTGTGCTCTGCTATGTGCCGTTTATTGTGCTCGGCTCTGTGCTCTTGTGTTCTGCTCCGTGCTCTTGTGCTCTGATCGGTGCTCTTGTGCTCTGCTCTGTGCTCTGCTTGGTGCTCTGCTCTGTGCCGTTTATTGTGCTCTGCTCTGTGCTCTGCTCTGTGCCGTTTATTGTGCTCTGCTCTGTGCTCTGCGCTCTGCTCTGAGCCGTTTATTGTGCTGTGCTCGGCTCTGTGCTCGGCTCTGTGCCGTTTATTGTGCTCTGCTCTGTGCTCTTGTGCTCTGCTCTGTGCCGTTTATTGTGCTCTGCTCTGTGCCGTTTATTGTGCTCTGCTCTGTGCCGTTTATTGTGCTCTGCTCTGTGTCGTTTATTGTGCTCTGCTCTTGTCATGGAACTGACGTAGCGCTCCCCACGTCAAACCCCAAGACTTTTATTTCCATGGCGAAAACCCCAAAAGACATAGACCGTTGCTTTGGGGAAGACCTTATGTTCATTTATATTGTGTGGTTTTAAATATGTTTTACATCGTTTGGTTTTAGTTTAATTTAGTTTAGTGAAAAATGACATAGCTTTGGTTTTAAAATACTATATTCCTGTAGGTAAATGTGGTTTTGTATAAAACAGTAAACAAGCTTTGCTGTTGTGTAAATTATGCGTCAGGGATTTTCCCCATTATCTAAGTACATGTTTAATTTAAGGGATCTCTGATAGAGTGTGTGTTTAATCTGATGTGCTGGAACAATAGATGTACAAATGTTATGTGGACTGAAGGCTAAGAGAATGTGAAGAATGTTGATTGTAAATAACTGCCATACCTCATTGTATGGATAGGCTCCTAATTAGTATGTGTATGCAAATTGTGACTGTATACTTCAGCATAAATAGTGGCGTTGTTCATTAAAAGGGTCAGATCATCTGAGTGTTTGAAACATACAGCTCTGCCTGGTGGTGTCATTTCACGTCGGCTATATCTCACCACTACCCAGGAAAACGGGTCACTCCAACTCCGCAGCAGAACATCGCTTCGCCGCGCCATTGCGCCACCTTGAATTGGTACCTCGGGATACCGCAACCACCCCGAATCGGGACCTCGACGCAGCGCCGTGCCTGCATCTTCAAGGAGACTCTACCGAACCGCGGTTCACCACGCAGACCGTCTCCAGCCTTCTTCAGCACCGGCTTCAGCAGATCCGCTGCCCCGTAGTCGCCAGTGATCCGTGCCACGCCGAGTGCCGTAGTCGGTAGTCGGCGGATTTCCACCGTGGGTGCCCCATCTACTCTCCAGATCTCCACCGCCACGTGGTCTTCTACCCAAGCCGCTCGAGACGCCGGGTGCCGTGCCACTCGGTAGTCGGGCTTGGCAACACCAAAGAGAGGGGGTCAGATAGAGCCGGACCGCAGGCGGATGCTCCATTCCGTCACATTGGTGGCAAGCGGTGGGATAGCTCTCTGCACCCCCCAAGAAGACCCTCGCCATGGTGGTGTACAGTCACTACACCAGGGACACCCTACGTGGCATGTTGGAGACTCGGGGAGGAAATCCCGGCAACAAAAATAAGAAAACCCTGGTGAAGGAGCTTCACAGGATGGACCAGCAACTGATAAGCGTCCCCAACCCCGTAGAACCCTGGTTCGAGGTTTACAGCACGCCTGGAGCTTCATCCAAGGAATCTACACCCCTCAGCGATACCTCTTTTGTGATTTACAGCGCGCCTGGAGTTGTAATTGAGGACACCGCACATCCCAGCGACCCTTGGATGGAGGCTTACAGCTCGCCTGGAGCTGCATCCGAGGACGCCACCCCCCCCAGCGATACCTCTTTTGTGATTTACAGCGCGCCTGGAGTTGTAATTGAGGACACAGGACCCCCGTCCATAAGAGACCGGTTCCAGCGAAGAGTAAGGAGGGCGACGGCCCAGGCCCAGGCGGATGCACCTGGTACCTGGCAGGACGAGCACTGGTGGAAAGATTTTGTCCGCCAGGAGATGTGGAACGAAGCCATTCAACAGGAGGAGGACTGCCCTGAAGAAGCCCTTCCCACTTATACGGAGAGGTTCGAGCACCAGTGGTACTTACGGGTGCCCTTTTTGGGAGCACAGCCCCGAGAGGAATGGCTGACGGAGCTAGGTGAACTGGTCCAGAGCGAAATTATACTGGACACCAGCTACAGAGCCCTCCAGTGGTTTACGTCCCAACTAATGCCCAGCACAGCAGACAGCGGCCCAACAAAAGGCTTCGACTACGGCGGCACAGGGCTGCTGTATACAAGGATGGGCAAAGACCCCGGTTTTGGGGACGACACAGAGTGGCGGCGGGAACAACTCCTGGACCTCCGGTATGAGGAACTGGAAGACCTTGACGATGACCGTGGGCAGAGGAACTGGAGTTTCTGGTTGAGCAGGAATGGGAGCTCGAAAAGGCCTACAAAAGGCTGTTCGACGACGCTCCACAGCTAGCCTGAGCCCCATTACCTGACTGTCTAGCGGAAGAAGCAGACAGCCCAAGTGACACTGAAGTATTGGAGCCCGAGATGCTCCCATGGGTCCCCGTCGGGACCACAGTAGATGAGCCGGCCAGCTCAGAAGAAGCACGGCAGGTGCCAAGCGACCAGAATGGGCCGCGTAAAGGGTCCGAGTGGCCCAGTGAGGAAGTTATCCTCCCACCCCCGCAAGAAGACACTGTGGCAGTGTCCATTAACCCAGCAGAAGAGCTGGCAACGGGGCAGAGTGCCGCTGGCCTCTGCCCACCCTCCCTCATCTGCCCCGAGGAGCAGAAGGAGGATTTCCCCGAGCTGCTTATCACGCAGCTGCTTACCCCATCCGAACCCCTGGACTTTGTTCCTGTACCCACCTCCCCAGCAGAAGAGCTGGCAACGGGGCAGAGTGCCGCTGGCCTCTGCCCACCCTCCCTCGTCTGCCCCGAGGAGCAGAAGGAGGATTTACCTGAGCTGCTTATCCCGCAGCCGTTGACCCCATCCAACCGCCTGGACGTCATTCCTGCACCCGCTTCCCCAGCAGAAGAGCTGGCAACCGGACAGAGTGCCGCTGGCCTCTGCCCATCCTCCACCATCTGCCCTGAGGAGCAGAAGGGGGATACCCTCGAGCTGCTTATCCCGCAGCCGCTTACCCCATCCAACCCCTGGACTTTGTTCCTGTACCCACCTCCCCAGCAGAAGATCTGGCAATGCGGCAGAGTGCCGCTGGCCTCTGCCCACCCTCCATCGTCTGCCCTGAGGAGCCGAAGGAGGATTTACCCGGGCTGCTTATCCCGCAGCCGTTGACCCCATCCGACCCCCTGGACTTTGTTCCCACACCCGCTTACCCAGCAGAAGAGCTGGCAACGGGGCAGAGTGCCGCTGGCCTCTGCCCACCCTCTCTCGTCTGTCCCGAGGAGCAGAAAGAGGATACACCCGGGCTGCTTATCCCGCAGCCACTGACCCCACCGGAGATGGAGGACGCCATTCTCCTGCCCGGGGACCCTTCCTCGGCCTTGAACCTCCCAGCCGACGCGCTGGCAATGGGGCAGAGCCTGTTTCAACTCTGCCCATCTCCACACCCCTTTGGCCCGGAGGCCCCATGCAGCCACTGTTTTTTCCAACGGCTGACCAGGGCACTCAGGCGCGTGCATTTAGCACCCGTTTTTCCCGGGTGCGCGATACCTCTGGAGGTGGTACAGGCGGTACCCCTCCCGACCACAGGACCCTTATTCCGGAGGGGTACCCCCAAAGATTTGTACCCCCAACACGCCAGGCACTGCCGCAAGGACAAATGGAGAAGCCTGGTTGCTCGCCTCCTCCCAACAGACTATGGACCCAGGTATGGACTATTGCTCCAACGACCCCGCGTCGACCCGTTGGGGTCCAACTGTGGCCGTCGGACTCTTTGGGGAGGGGAGATATGTCATGGAACTGACGTAGCGCTCCCCACGTCAAACCCCAAGACTTTTATTTCCATGGCGAAAACCCCAAAAGACATAGACCGTTGCTTTGGGGAAGACCTTATGTTCATTTATATTGTGTGGTTTTAAATATGTTTTACATCGTTTGGTTTTAGTTTAATTTAGTTTAGTGAAAAATGACATAGCTTTGGTTTTAAAATACTATATTCCTGTAGGTAAATTGGTTTTGTATAAAACAGTAAACAAGCTTTGCTGTTGTGTAAATTATGCGTCAGGGATTTTCCCCATTATCTAAGTACATGTTTTATTTAAGGGATCTCTGATAGAGTGTGTGTTTAATCTGATGTGCTGGAACAATAGATGTACAAATGTTATGTGGACTGAAGGCTAAGAGAATGTGAAGAATGTTGATTGTAAATAACTGCCATACCTCATTGTATGGATAGGCTCCTAATTAGTATGTGTATGCAAATTGTGACTGTATACTTCAGCATATAAATAGTGGCGTTGTTCATTAAAAGGGTCAGATCATCTGAGTGTTTGAAACATACAGCTCTGCCTGGTGGTGTCATTTCACGTCGGCTATATCTCACCACTACCCAGGAACGGGTCACTCCAACTCCGCAGCAGAACATCGCTTCGCCGTGCCATTGCGCCACCTTGAATTGGTACCTCGGGATACCGCAACCACCCCGAATCGGGACCTCGACGCAGCGCCGTGCCTGCATCTTCAAGGAGACTCTACCGAACCGCGGTTCACCACGCAGACCGTCTCCAGCCTTTCAATGGTCAGTAGATCCGCTGCCCGAGACGCCGAGTGCCGTGCCACTCGGTAGTCGGGCGGATTTCCACCGTGGGTGCCCCATCTACTCTCCAGATCTCCACCGCCATGTGGTCTTCTACCCAAGCCGCTCGAGACGCCGGGTGCCGTGCCACTCGGTAGTCGGGCTTGGCAACACCAAAGAGAGGGGGTCAGATAGAGCAGGACCGCAGGCGGATACTCCATTCCGTCACAGCTCTGTGCTCTGCTCGGTGCTCTGCTCTGTTCTTGTGTTCTGTGCTCTGTCCAGGGCTCTTGTGCTCTGCTCTGTGCCGTTTATTGTGCTCTGCTCTGTGCTCTGCTCTGTGCCGTTTATTGTGCTCTGCTCTGTGCCGTTTATTGTGCTCTGCTCTGTGCTCAGCTCGGTGCTCTTGTGCTCTGCTCGGTGCTCTTGTGCTCTGCGCTCTGCTTGGTGCTCTGCTCTGCACCGTTTATTGTGCTCTGCTCTGTGCTCTGCTCTGTGCCGTTTATTGTGCTGTGCTTGGCTCTGTGCTCGGCTCTGTGCTCGGCTCTGTGCCGTTTATTGTGCTCTGCTCTGTGCCGTTTATGGCTCTGTGCTCGGCTCTGTGCTCGGCTCTGTGCCGTTTACTGTGCTCGGCTCTGTGCTCGGCGCTGTGCTGTTTACTGTGCTTGGCTCTGTGCTCGGCTCTGTGCCGTTTATTGTGCTCTGCTCTGTGCTCTGTGCCGTTTATTGTGCTCTGCTCTGTACCATTTATTGTGCTCTGTGCCGTTTATTGTGATCTGCTCTGTGCCATTTATTGTTCTCTGCTCTGTGCCGTTTATTGTGCTCTGCTCTGTGCCGTTTATTGTGCTCTGCTCGGTGCTCTGCTCTGTTCTTGTGCTCTGTCCAGGGCTCTTGTGCTCTGCTCTGTGCCGTTTTGCTCTGCTCTGTGCCGTTTATTGTGCCTCTGCTCTGTGCCTTTATTGTGCTCTGCTCTGTGCCGTTTATTGTGCTCTGCTCGGTGCTCTGCTCGGTGCTCTGCTCTGTTCTTGTGCTCTGTCCAGGGCTCTTGTGCTCTGCTCTGTGCCGTTTATTGTGCTCTGCTCTGTGCCGTTTATTGTGCTCTGCTCTGTGCCATTTATTGTGCTCTGCTCTGTGCTCTGCTCTGTGCTCTGCTCTGTTCTTGTGTTCTGTGCTCTGTCCAGGGCTCTTGTGCTCTGCTCTGTGCCGTTTATTGTGCTCTGCTCTGTGCCGTTTATTGTGCTCTGCTCTGTGCTCAGCTCGGTGCTCTTGTGCTCTGCTCGGTGCTCTGTGCTCTGCGCTCTGCCTGGTGCTCTGCTCTGTGCCGTTTATTGTGCTCTGCTCTGTGCTCTGTGCCGTTTATTGTGCTGTGCTTGGCTCTGTGCTCGGCTGTGCCGTTTATTGTGCTCTGCTCTTTGCCGTTTATGGCTCTGTGCCGTTTACTGTGCTCGGCTCTGCTCGGCTCTGTGCCGTTTATAGTGTTCGGCTTTGTGCTCGGCTCTGTGCTGTTTACTGTGCTTGGCTCTGTGCCCGGCTCTGTGCCGTTTATTGTGCTCTGCTCTGTGCCATTTATTGTGCTCTGCTCTGTGCTGTTTATTGTGCTCTGCGCCGTTTATTGCTCTGCTCTGTGCTCTGCTCGGTGCTCTGCTCTTGTCTGCTGGCTCTGTCAGGGCTCTTGTGCTGCTCTGCTCTGTGCCGTTTATTGTGCTCTGCTCTGTGCTCTGCTCTGTGCCGTTATTGTGCTCTGCTCTGTGCCGTTTATTGTGCTCTGCTCTGTGCTCAGCTCGGTGCTCTTGTGCTCTGCTCTGCTCTTGTGCTCTGCGCTCTGCTTGTGCTCTGCTCTGTGCCGTTTATTGTGCTCTGCTCTGTGCTCTGCTCTGTGCCGTTTATTGTGCTGTGCTTGGCTCTGTGCCGTTTATTGTGCTCTGCTCTGTGCCGTTTATGGCTCTGTGCTCGGCTCTGTGCTCAGCTCTGTGCCGTTTACTGTGCTCGGCTCTGTGCCGTTTATTGTGTTCGGCTCTGTGCTCGGCTCTGTGCTGTTTACTGTGCTTGGCTCTGTGCCGTTTATTGTGCTCTGCTCTGTGCCGTTGATTGTGCTCTGCTATGTGCCGTTTATTGTGCTCTGCTCTGTGCTCTGCTCTGTGCCGTTTATTGTGCTCTGCTCTGTGCTCTTGTGCTCTGCTCGGTGCTCTATTCTTGTGCTCTGTGCTCTGTTCAGGGCTTTTGTGCTCTGCTCTGTGCCGTTTATTGTGCTCTGCTCTGTGCTCTGCTCTGTGCCGTTTATTGTGCTCTGCTCTGTGCCGTTTATTGTGCTCTGCTCTGTGCCGTTTATTGTGCTCTGCTCTGTGCTCAGCTCGGTGCTCTTGTGCTCTGCTCGGTGCTCTGCGCTCTGCTTGGTGCTCTGCTCTGTGCCGTCTATTGTGCTCTGCTCTGTGCTCGGCTCTGTGCCGTTTATTGTGCTCTGCTCTGTGCCGTTTATGGCTCTGTGCTCGGCTCTGTGCCGTTTACTGTGCTCGGCTCTGCTCGGCTCTGTGCCGTTTATTGTGTTCGGCTCTGTGCTTGGCTCTGTGCTGTTTACTGTGCTTGGCTCTGTGCCCGGCTCTGTGCCGTTTATTGTGCTCTGCTCTGTGCCATTTATTGTGCTCTGCTCTGTGCTGTTTATTGTGCTCTGCTCTGTGCCGTTTATTGTGCTCTGCTCTGTGCTCTGCTCTTGTGCTCTGTGCTCTGTCCAGGGCTCTTGTGCTCTGCTCTGTGCCGTTTATTGTGCTCTGCTCTGTGCTCAGCTCGGTGCTCTTGTGCTCTGCTCGGTGCTCTGCTCTGTGGTCTGCTCTGTGCTCTGCTCGGTGCTCTGCTCGGTGCTCTGCTCTGTGCTCTTGTGCTCTGCGCTCTGCTTGGTGCTCTGCTCGGTGCCGTTTATTGTGCTCTGCTCTGTGCTCGGCTCTGTGCCGTTTATTGTGCTCTGCTCTGTGCCGTTTATGGCTCTGTGCTCGGCTCTGTGCTCAGCTCTGTGCCGTTTACTGTGCCGTTTATTGTGTTCGGCTCTGTGCTGTTTACTGTGCTTGGCTCTGTGCCGTTTATTGTGCTCTGCTCTGTGCTCTGTGCCGTTTATTGTGCTCTGCTCTGTACCATTTATTGTGCTCTGTGCCGTTTATTGTGCTCTGCTCTGTGCCATTTATTGTGCTCTGCGCCGTTTATTGTGCTCCGCTCTGTGCCGTTTATTGTGCTCTGCTCGGTGCTCTGCTCTGTTCTTGTGCTCTGTCCAGGACTCTTGTGCTCTGCTCTGTGCCGTTTATTGTGCTCTGCTCTGTGCCATTTATTGTGCTCTGCTCTGTGCCGTTTATTGTGCTCTGCTCTGTGCCATTTATTGTGCTCTGCTCTGTGTCGTTTATTGTGCTCTGCTCTGTGCTCTGCTCTGTGGCGTTTATTGTGCTCTGCTCTGTGGCGTTTATTGTGCTCTGCTCTGTGCCGTTTATTGTGCTCTGCTCTGTGCTCTGTGCCGTTTATTGTGCTCTGCTCTGTGCTCTTGTGCTCTGCTCTGTGCCGTTTATTGTGCTCTGCAATGTGCCGTTTATTGTGCTCTGCTATGTGCCGTTTATTGTGCTCGGCTCTGTGCTCTTGTGTTCTGCTCCGTTCTCTTGTGCTCTGATCGGTGCTCTTGTGCTCTGGTCTGTGCTCTGCTTGGTGCTCTGCTCTGTGCCGTTTATTGTGCTCTGCTCTGTGCCGTTTATTGTGCTGTGCTCGGCTCTGTGCCGTTTATTGTGCTCTGCTCTGTGCTCTGCTCTGAGCCGTTTATTGTGCCGTGCTCGGCTTTGTGCTCGGCTCTGTGCCGTTTATTGTGCTCTGCTCTGTGCTCTATTCTTGTGCTCTGTGCTCTGCTCTGTGCCGTTTATTGTGCTCTGCTCTGTGCTCAGCTCGGTGCTCTTGAGCTCTGCTCGGTGCTCTTGTGCTCTGCGCTCTGCCTGGTGCTCTGCTCTGTGCCTTTTATTGTGCTCTGCTCTGTGCTCTGTGCCGTTTATTGTGCTGTGCTTGGCTCTGTGCTCGGCTCTGTGCCGTTTATGGCTCTGTGCTCGCCTCTGTGCCGTTTACTGTGCTCGGCTCTGCTCGGCTCTGTGCCGTTTATTGTGTTCGGCTCTGTGCTCAGCTCTGTGCTGTTTACTGTGCTTGGCTCTGTGCCCGGCTCTGTGCCGTTTATTGTGCTCTGCTCTGTGCCATTTATTGTGCTCTGCTCTGTGCTCTGCTCTGTGCTCTGTGCTCTGTCCAGGGCTCTTGTGCTCTGCTCTGTGCCGTTTATTGTGCTCTGCTCTGTGCTCTGCTCTGTGCCGTTTATTGTGCTCTGCTCTGTGCTCTGCTCTGTGCCATCTATTGTGCTGTGCTCGGCTCTGTGCTCGGCTCTGTGCGGTTTATTGTGCTCGGCTCTGTGCTGTGCTGGGCTCTGTGCTGGGCTCTGTGCTCGGGTGCTGGGCTCTGTGGTGTTTTCGCGTGCATCCAACGGCCCATTGGTGGTCCTGCGGCGGGAGGCGTGCGGCAACCTCCGTAAGACGCTTTGGGCGTGCTGCGGCGGGTGGCGCGCGCACCCGGCTGTGGTGTTTTCGCACGCATCCAACGGCCCATTGGTGGTCCTGCGGCGGAAGGCGCGCGCGAACCCGGCTGCGCGCGCATCCAACCTCCGTAAGACGCTTTGGGCGTGCTGCGGCGGGTGGCGCTTGTGCACCCGGCTGCGCGCGCATCCAGCCTCCACAGCACCCTGTGGGCGTGCCGCACATGCGCAGAGGAGGCTTGGCGACGGACATCTATCTATAGGATAGATGTGTGTGATTTTTCATTCAGACAAAAACTTTTTCAGCCAAAACAAAACGAACCATAAAGAATGTTTTCGGCTTTCCACAAGTCTGTTAATAGATTCCTAATCGTAATCTAATCCCGTTTTCTAACCCTAATTCCTAATCCTAATAGCTTCTAACCCAAATCTAAGCCCAATTGTTAACCATACCTACTAAAGCTAATCTCTAACTCTAATTCCGCATCATTTATGGATTTCTTTAGTGTCCGAATCGATCCAAAATTCCAAACCGAAACGAATCGATAGATCAACTAATTTGATGTATACGCGATCACTGTAGTGAAGTGATTAACTCTGGTTTTTTGTAGTTGCAGGGTAACAGGTCAGCCACAAGATGGCATCATTACAATGGTAAATCTACCTGTCCCAATATACATACCACATACTCTATAATGGTGCGCCTCACTAGTAATATTTTTGCACAGGACACATGGCATTCCTAGTAATCTAGGGAAAACTGGATTTAAAGGCCAAGTCTACCATTACAAATAATTAATGAAGAAAAAGGCCTCAATCGGAAAAAAGTAGTCAACTATTTTCTATTTGCAGTAAATATGAAGAGGAGTTCATAATTAATATAATAATAAATAAATTAATGGGTCACGTCCTACAAAAATAAGTCTGGGAACACAGTCACACCAAACTTTCTGCCCCTGCCCATCACCTTATACTCAAATTTGATATTCATTGTATATTTCAATAACTACAGTTGTGTTCAAAATTATTCAAGCCCCACTGAAATTGAGTGTTTTGGCCAGTTTGACATTGATTTTGATCATTCAGTCATCTTGCTTACAATTAAATCAAAGAGGCACGTGTAGGTCAGACAAATATAACATTTATAATGAAATAACCACAAATGTCTTTTCTGTGCTCACATCTTTATCAGTTTTATTCAACCCCCAAGTGACATTCAATCTTAGTACTTAGTACAACATCCTTTTACAGTTATCTTCGCCCATTCGTCATGGGCAAAAGCCTCCAGTTCAGTCACATTCTTAGGCTTGCACACTGCAACTGCTTTCTTTAAGTCCCACCAGAGGTTCTCAATTGGATTTAAGTCAGGTGACTACGATGGCCACTCCAAAATGTTCCAGCCTTTAATCTGCAACCATGCTCTAGTGGACTTGGAGGTATGCTTGGGATCATTGTCCTGTTGAAAGGTCCAACGTCTCCCAAGCCTCAGGTTTGTGACGGACTGCATCACATTGTCATCCAATATCTCCTGGTACTGAAGAGAATTCATGGTACCTTGCACACGCTGAAGCTTCTCTGTACCTGCAGAAGCAAAACAGCCCCAAAGCATGATTGACCCCCCGCCATGCTTCACAGTAGGCAAGGTGTTCTTTTCTTCATAGGCCTTGTTCTTCCTCCTCCAAACATAGCGTTGATCCATGGGCCCAAACAGTTCTAATTTTGTTTCATCAGTTCACAGAACACTATCCCAAAACTTCTATGGTTTGTCCACATGACTTTTGGCATACTGCAGTCGACTCTTCTTATTCTTTGGAGACAGCAAGGGGGTGCGCCTGGGAGTTCTGGCATGGAGGCCTCATTACGCAGTGTGCGCCGTATTGTCTGAGCTGAAACTTCAGTACCCACATCTGACAAATCTTTTCTCAGTTCCTCAGCAGTCACACGGGGACTTTTCTCCACTCTACGCTTCAGGTAGCGCACAGCAGTCAAAGTCAGCATCTTCTTTCTGCCACGACCAGGTAGCGTTTCAACAGTGCCCTTTGCCTTGAATTTGCGAATGATGCTTCCTATGGTCTCTCTTGGTATGTTTAACATCTTTGCAATCTTCTTATAGCCATTGCCCTTCCTGTGAAGAGTAATCACCTCTTCTCTTGTCTTCCTGGACCATTCTCTCGACTTCACCATGTTTGTAACCACACCAGTAAATGTCTAGAAGGAGCTGAGTATCACAGTCATTTTAAAGCTGCCTAATTGGTGCTTATTATGCTTTATTGCTGCTCTGTGACATCCACAGGTGTTTTCAATTGAAAACACTTGAATGAACCTCTGTTCTTCAGAGTGGTAGTCTTTAAGGGGTTGAATAATTGTGTCAATGAAGAATTCACAAAAGAAACATTTACTACTGTATTACAAAACCAATTGATGTCATTTTAGTTGCATATGGTTCTTTAAAAAGTCCTTGTAGGATTTCATTCTGAATACAATTACAA